>JBBPBR010000430.1:170605-213511 GCA_037974775.1 Cicer pinnatifidum
AAGCCTAGGGAGGACGAAAATGACCTAAATGTTCATCCAATGACACAAACACACCTATTGGATGCACAAGATTGGTTAAAAACCCTAATTGGACAAGAATAAGCCTAGGGAGGACAAAAATGAGCTAAATGTTAATCGAATGACATAAATGAACTTATTGGATGCACAAGATTGGTTAAAAACCCTAATTGGACAAGAATAAGCCTAGGGAGGACGAAAATGACCTAAATGTTCATCCAATGACACAAACACACCTATTGGATGCACAAGATTGTTTACGAACCCTAATTGGACAAGAATAAGCCTAGGGAGGACGAAAATGACCTAAATGTTCATCCAATGACACAAACACACCTATTGGATGCACAAGATTGGTTAAAAACCATAATTGGACAAGAATAAGCCTAGGGAGGACGAAAATGACCTAAATGTTCATCCAATGACACAAACACACCTATTGGATGCACAAGATTGTTTAGAAACCCTAATTGGACAAGAATAAGCCTAGGAAGGACGAAAATGACCTAAATGTTCATCCAATGACAGAAATGAACATATTGGATGCACAAGATTGGTTAAAAACCTTAATTGGACAAGAATAAGCCTAGGGAAGACGAAAATGACCTAAATGTTCATCCAATGACACAATTGAACTTATTGGATGCACAAGATTGGTTAAAAACCCTAATGGGACAAGAATAAGCCTAGGGAGGACGAAAATGACCTAAATGTTCATCCAATGTCACAAACACACCTATTGGATGCACAAGATTGGGTAGAAACCCTAATTGGACAAGAATAAGCCTAGGGAGGACGAAAATGAACTAAATGTTAATCCAATGACACAAATGAACTTATTGGATGCACAAGATTGGTTAAAAACCGTAATTGGACAAAAATAAGCCTAGGGAGGACGAAAATGATCTAAATGTTCATACAATCACACAATTGAACTTATTGGATGCACAAGATTGGTTAAAAACCCTAATTGGACATAAATAAGCCTAGGGAGGACGAAAATGACCTAAATGTTCATCCAATGACACCAACACACCTATTTGATGCACAAGATTGGTTAGAAACCCTAATTGGACAAGAATAAGCCTAGGGAGGACGAAAATGACCTAAATGTTAATCCAATGACACAAATGAACTTATTGGATAAACAAGATTGGTTAAAAACCCAAATTTGGACAAGAATAAGCCTAGGGAGGACGGAAATGACCTAAATGTTCATCCAATGACACAAACACACCTATTGGATGCACAAGATTGGTTAAAAATCCTAATTGGACAAGAATAAGCCTAGGGAGGACGAAAATGACCTAAATGTTCATCCAATGACACAAACACACCTATTGGACGCACACGATTGGTTAGAAACCCTAATTTGACAAGAATAAGCCTAGGGAGGACGAAAATGACCTAACTATTCATCCAATGACACAAATGAACTTATTGGATGCAAAGATTGCTTAAAACCCTAATTGGACAAGAATAAGACTAGGGAGGACGAAAATAACCTAAATGTTCATCCAATGACACAAACACACCAATTAGATGCACACGATTGGTTAGAAACCCTAATTTGACAAGAATCAGCCTAGGGAGGACGAAAATGACCTAACTATTCATCCAATGACACAAATGAACTTATTGGATGCACAAGATTGCTTAAAACCCTAATTGGACGAGAATAAGACTAGGGAGGACGAAAATAACCTAAATGTTCATCCAATGACACAAACACACCTATTGGATGCACAAGATTGGTTAGAAACCCTAATTTGACAAGAATAAGCCTAGGGAGGACGAAAATGACCCAACTATTCATCCAATGACACAAATGAACTTATTGGATGCACAAGATTGGTTAAAAACCATAATTGGACAAGAATAAGCCTAGGGAGGACGAAAATGACCTAAATGTTCATCCAATGACACAAACACACCTATTGGATGCCCAAGATTGGTTAGAAACCCTAATTGGACAAGAATAAGCCTAGGGAGGACGAAAATGACCTAAATGTTCATCCAATGACACAAACACACCTATTGGATGCACAAGATTGGTTAAAAACCCTAATTGGACAAGAATAAGCCTAGGGAGGACAAAAATGACCTAACTATTCATCCAATGACACAAATGAACTTATTGGATGCACAAGATTGCTTAAAACCCTAATTGGACAAGAATAAGACTAGGGAGGACGAAAATAACCTAAATGTTCATCCAATGACACAAACACACCTATTGGATGCACAAGATTGGTTAGAAACCCAAATTGGACACGAATAAGCCTAGGGAGGAATAAAATGACCTAAATGTTCATCCAATGACACAAACACACCTATTGGATGCACACGATTGGTTAGAAACCCTAATTTGACAAGAATAAGCCTAGGGAGGACGAAAATGACCTAACTATTCATCCAATGACACAAATGAACTTATTGGATGCACAAGATTGGTTAAAAACCCTAATTGGAAAAGAATAAGCCTAGGGAGGACGAAAATGACCTAAATGTTCATCCAATGAAACAAACACACCTATTGGATGCACAAGATTGGTTAGAAACCCTAATTGGACAAGAATAAGCCTAGGGAGGATGAAAATGACCTAAATGTTAATCCAATGACACAAATGAACTTATTGGATGCACAAGATTGATTAAAAACCCTAATTGGACAAGAATAAGCCTAGGGAGGACGAAAATAACCTAAATGTTCATCAAATGACTAAACACACCTATTGGATGCACAAGATTGGTTAAAAACCCTAATTGGACAAGAATAAGCCTAAAGAGGACGAAAATGACCTAAATGTTCATCCAATGACACAAACACACCTATTGGATGCACACGATTGGTTAGAAACCCTAATTTGACAAGAATAAGCCTAGGGAGGACGAAAATGACCTAACTATTCATCCAATGACACAAATGAACTTATTGGATGCACAAGATTGGTTAAAAACCCTAATTGGACAAGAATAAGCCTAGGGAGTACGAAAATAACCTAAATGTTCATCAAATGACTAAACACACCTATTTGATGCACAAGATTGGTTAAAAACCCTAATTGGACAAGAATAAGCCTAAAAGAGGACGAAAATGACCTAAATGTTAATCCAATGACACAAATGAACTTATTAGATGCACAAGATTGGTTAAAAACCCTAATTAGACAAGAATAAGCCTAGGGAAAACGAAAATGACCTAAATGTTCATCAAATGACTAAACACACCTATTGGATGCACAAGATTGGTTAGAAACCCTAATTGGACAAGAATAAGCCTAGGGAGGACGAAAATGACCTAAATGTTCACCCAATGACACAAATGAACTTATTGGATGCACAAGATTGGTTAAAAACCCTAATTGGACAAGAATAAGCCTAGGGAGGACGAAAATGACCTAAATGTTAATCCAATGACACAAATGAACTTATTGGATGCACAAGATTGCTTAAAAACCCTAATTGGACAAGAATAAGCCTAGGGAGGATGAAAATAACCTAAATGTTCATCCAATGACACAAACACACCTATTGGATGCCCAAGATTGGTTAAAAACCCTAATTGGACAAGAATAAGCCTAGGGAGGACGAAAATAACCTAAATGTTCATCAAATGACTAAACACACCTATTGGATGCACAAGATTGGTTAAAAACCCTAATTGGACAAGAATAAGCCTAGGGAGGACGAAAATGACCTAAATGTTCATCCAATGACACAAACACACCTATTGGATGCACAAGATTGGTTAAAAACCCTAATTGGACAACAATAAGCATAGGGAGGACGAAAATGACCTAAATGTTCCTCCAATGAAACAAACACACCTATTGGATGCACAAGATTCGTTAGAAACCCTAATTGGACAAGAATAAGCCTAGGGAGGACGAAAATGACCTAAATGTTCATCCAATGACACAAATGAACTTATTGGATGCACAAGATTGGTTAAAAACCCTAATTGGACAAGAATAAGCCTAGGGAGGACGAAAATAACCTAAATGTTCATCAAATGACTAAACACACCTATTGGATGCACAAGATTGGTTAGAAACCCTAATTGCACAAGAATAAGCCTAGGGAGGACAAAAATGACCTAAATGTTCACCCAATGACACAAATGAACTTATTGGAAGCACTAGATTGGTTAAAAAACCTAATTGGACAAGAATAAGTCTAGGGAGGACGAAAATGACCTAAATGTTCATCCAATGACACAAACACACCTATTGGATGCACAAGATTGGTTAAAAACCCTAATTGGACAAGAATAAGCATAGGGAGGACGAAAATGACCTAAATGTTCATCGAATGACACAAACACACCTATTGGAACCACAAGATTGGTTAAAAACCCTAATTGGACAAGAATAAGCCTAGGGAGGACGAAAATGACCTAAATGTTAATCCAATGACACAAATGAACTTATTGGATGCACAAGATTGGTTAAAAACCCTAATTGGACAAGAATAAGCCTAGGGAGGACGAAAATAACTTAAATGTTCATCAAATGACTAAACACACCTATTGGATGCACAAGATTGGTTAAAAACCCTAATTGGACAAGAATAAGCCTAGGGAGGACGAAAATGACCTAAATGTTCATCCAATGACACAAACACACCTATTGGATGCACAAGATTGGTTAAAAACCCTAATTGGACAAGAATAAGCCTAGGGAGGACGAAAATGACCTAAATGTTCCTCCAATGACACAAATGAACTTATTGGATGCACAAGATTGCTTAAAAACCCTAATTGGAAAAGAATAAGCCTAGGGAGGACGAAAATGACCTAAATGTTCATCCAATGACACAACTGAACTTATTGGTTGCACAAGATTGCTTAAAACCCTAATTGGACAAGAATAAGACTAGGGAGGACGAAAATGACCTAAATGTTCATCCAATGACACAAACACACCTATTGGATGCACAAGATTGGTTAAAAACCCTAATTGGACAAGAATAAGCCTAGGGAGGACGAAAATGACCTAAATGTTCATCCAATGACACAAACACACCTATTGGATGCACAAGATTGGTTAAAAACCCTAATTGAACAAGAATAAGCCTAGGGAGGACGAAAATGAACTAAATGTTCATCCAATGACACAAATTAACTTATTGGATGCACAAGATTACTTAAAAACCCTAATTGGACAAGAATAAGTCTTGGGAGGACGAAAATGACCTAAATGTTCATCCAATGACACAAATGAACTTATTGGATGCACAAGATTGGTTAAAAACCCTAATTGGACAAGAATAAGCCTAGGGAGGACGAAAATGACCTAAATGTTCATCCAATGACACAAACACACCTATTGGATGCACAAGATTGGTTAAAAACCCTAATTGGACAAGAATAAGCCTAGGGAGGACGAAAATGACCTAAATGTTCATCCAATGACACAAATACACCTATTGGATGCAAAAGATTGGTTAGAAACCCTAATTGGCCAAGAATAAGCCTAGGGAGGACGAAAATGACCTAAATGTTCATCCAATGACACAAACACACCTATTGGATGCACAAGATTGGTTAAAAACCCTAATTGGACAAGAATAAGCCTAGGGAGGACGAAAATGACCTAAATGTTCATCCAATGACACAAATTAACTTATTGGAAGCACAAGATTGGTTAAAAACCCTAATTGGACAAGAATAAGCATTGGGAGGACGAAAATGAAATTAATGTTCATCCAATGACACAAATGAACTTATTGGATGCACAAGATTAGTTAAAAACCCTAATTGGACAAGAATAAACCTAGGGTGGACGAAAATGACCTAAATGTTCATCCAATGACACAAATGAACTTATTGGATGCACAAGATTGGTTAAAAACCCTAATTGGACAAGAATAAGCCTAGGGAGGACGAAAATGACCTAAATGTTCATCCAATGACACAAACACACCTATTGGATGCACAAGATTGGTTAAAAACCCTAATTGGACAAGAATAAACCTAGGAAGGACGAAAATGACCTAAATGTTCATCCAATGACACAAATGAACTTATTGGATGCACAAGATTGGTTAAAAACCGTAATTGGACAAGAATAAGCCTAGGGAAGACGAAAGTGACTTAAATGTTCATCCAATGACACAAACACACCTATTGGATGCACAAGATTGGTTAAAAACCCTAATTGGACAAGAATAACCCTTGGGAGGACGAAAATGACCTAAATGTTCTTCCAATGACACAAATGAACTTATTGGATGCACAAAATTGGTTAAAAACCCTAATTGGACAAGAATAAGCCTAGGGTGGATTAAAATGACCTAAATGTTTATCCAATGACACAAATGAACTTATTGGATGCACAAGATTGCTTAAAAACCCTAATTGGACAAGAATAAGCCTAGGGAGGACGAAAATGACCTAAATGTTCATCCAATGACACAAACACACCTATTGGATGCACAAGATTTGTTAGAAACCCTAATTGGACAAGAATAAGCCTAGGGAGGACGAAAATGACCTAAATGTTCATCCAATGACACAAATACACCTATTGGATGCACAAGATTGGTTAGAAACCCTAATTGGACAAGAATAAGCTTAGGGAGGACGAAAATGACCTAAACGTTCATCCAATGACACAAACACACCTATTGGATGCACAAGATTGGTTAAAAACCCTAATTGGACAAGAATAAGCCTAGGGTGGACGAAAATGAACTAAATGTTTATCCAATGACACAAATGAACTTATTGGATGCACAAGATTTGTTAAAAACCCTAATTGGACAAGAATAAGCCTAGGGAGGACGAAAATGACCTAAATGTTCATCCAATGACACAAACACACCTATTGGATGCACAAGATTGGTTAAAAACCCTAATTGGACAAGAATAAGCCTAGGGAGGACGAAAATGACCTAAATGTTCATCCAATGACACAAATGAACTTATTGGATGCACAAGATTGGTTAAAAACCCTAATTGGACAAGAATAAGCCTAGAGAGGATGAAAATGACCTAAATGTTCATCCAATGACACAAACACACCTATTGGATGCACAAGATTGTTTAGAAACCCTAATTGGACAAGAATAAGCCTAGGGAGGACGAAAATGACCTAAATGTTCATCCAATGACACAAATGAACATATTGGATGCACAAGATTGGTTAAAAACCCTAATTGGACAAGAATAAGCCTAGGGAAGTCGAAAATGACCTAAATGTTCATCCAATGACACAATTGAACTTATTGGATGCACAAGATTGGTTAAAAACCCTAATGGGACAAGAATAAGCCTAGGGAGGACGAAAATGACCTAAATGTTCATCCAATGTCACAAACACACCTATTGGATGCACAAGATTGGGTAGAAACCCTAATTGGACAAGAATAAGCCTAGGGAGGACGAAAATGACCTAAATGTTAATCCAATGACACAAATGAACTTATTGGATGCACAAGATTGGTTAAAAACCGTAATTGGACAAAAATAAGCCTAGGGAGGACGAAAATGATCTAAATGTTCATACAATAACACAATTGAACTTATTGGATGCACAAGATTGGTTAAAAACCCTAATTGGACATAAATAAGCCTAGGGAGGACGAAAATGACCTAAATGTTCATCCAATGACACAAACACACCTATTTATTGCACAAGATTGGTTAGAAACCCTAATTGGACAAGAATAAGCCTAGGGAGGACGAAAATGACCTAAATGTTAATCCAATGACACAAATAAACTTATTGGATGCACAAGATTGGTTAAAAACCCAAATTTGGACAAGAATAAGCCTAGGGAGGACAGAAATGACCTAAATGTTCATCCAATGACACAAACACACCTATTGGATGCACAAGATTGGTTAAAAACCCTAATTGGACAAGAATAAGCCTAGGGAGGACGAAAATGACCTAAATGTTCATCCAATGACACAAACACACCTATTGGATGCACACGATTGGTTAGAAACCCTAATTTGACAAGAATAAGCCTAGGGAGGACGAAAATGACCTAACTATTCATCCAATGACACAAATGAACTTATTGGATGCACAAGATTGCTTAAAACCCTAATTGGACAAGAATAAGACTAGGGAGGACGAAAATAACCTAAATGTTCATCCAATGACACAAACACACCTATTGGATGCACAAGATTGGTTAGAAACCCTAATTTGACAAGAATAAGCATAGGGAGGACGAAAATGACCTAACTATTCATCCAATGACACAAATTTGGACAAGAATAAGACTAGGGAGGACGAAAATGACCTAAATGTTCATCCAATGACACAAACACACCTATTGGATGCACAAGATTGGTTAGAAACCCTAATTGGACAAGAATAAGCCTTGGGAGGACGAAAATGACCTAAATGTTCATCCAATGACACAAACACACCTATTAGATGCACACGATTGGTTAGAAACCCTAATTTGACAAAAATAAGCCTAGGGAGGACGAAAATGACCTAACTATTCATCCAATGACACAAATGAACTTATTGGATGCACAAGATTGCTTAAAACCCTAATTGGACAAGAATAAGACTAGGGAGGACGAAAATAACCTAAATGTTCATCCAATGACACAAACACACCTATTGGATGCACAAGATTGGTTAGAAACCCTAATTTGACAAGAATAAGCATAGGGAGGACGAAAATGACCTAACTATTGATCCAATGACACAAATGAACTTATTGGATGCACAAGATTGCTTAAAACCCTAATTGGAGAAGAATAAGACTAGGGAGGACGAAAATGACCTAAATGTTCATCCAATGACACAAACACACCTATTGGATGCACAAGATTGGTTAGAAACCCTAATTGGACAAGAATAAGCCTTGGGAGGACGAAAATGACCTAAATGTTCATCCAATGACACAAATGAACTTATTGGATGCAAAAGATTGGTTAAAAACCCTAATTGGACAAGAATAATCCTAGGGAGGACGAAAATGACCTAAATGTTCATCCAATGACACAAACACACCTATTGGATGCACAAGATTGGTTAAAAACCGTAATTGGATAAGAATAAGCATAGGGAGGACGAAAATGACCTAACTGTTCATCCAATGACACAAACACACCTATTTGATGCACAAGATTGGTTAGAAACCCTAATTTGACAAGAATAAGCATAGGGAGGACGAAAATGACCTAACTATTCATCCAATGACACAAATGAACTTATTGGATGCACAAGATTGCTTAAAACCCTAATTGGACAAGAATAAGACTAGGGAGGACGAAAATGACCTAAATATTCATCCAATGACACAAACACACCTATTGGATGCACAAGATTGGTTAGAAACCCTAATTGGACAAGAATAAGCCTTGGGAGGACGAAAATGACCTAAATGTTCATCCAATGACACAAATGAACTTATGGATGCACAAGATTGGTTAAAAAACCTAATTGGACAAGAATAAGCCTAGGGAGGACGAAAATGACCTAAATGTTCATCCAATGACACAAACACACCTATTGGATGCACAAGATTGGTTAAAACCCCTAATTGGATAAGAATAAGCATAGGGAGGACGAAAAGGACCTAAATGTTCATCCAATGACACAAATGAACTTATTGGATGCCCAAGATTGGTTAAAAACCCTAATTGGACAAGAATAACCCTAGGGAGGACGAAAATGACCTAAATGTTCATCCAATGACACAATTGAACTTATTGGATGCACAATATTGGTTAAAAACCCTAATTGGACAAGAATAAGCCTAGGGAGGACGAAAATGACCTAAATGTTAATCCAATGACACAAACACACCTATTGGATGCCCAAGATTGGTTAGAAACCATAATTGGACAAGAATAAGCCTAGGGAGGACGAAAATGACCTAAATGTTAATCCAATGACACAAATGAACTTATTGGATGCACAAGATTGGTTAAAAACCCTAATTGGACAAGAATAAGCCTAGAGAGGACGAAAATAACCTAAATGTTCATCAAATGACTAAACACACCTATTGGATGCACAAGATTGGTTAGAAACCATAATTGGACAAGAATAAGCCTAGGGAGGACCAAAATGACCTAAATGTTAATCCAATGACACAAATGAACTTATTGGATGCACAAGACTGGTTAAAAACCCTAATTGGACAAGAATAAGCCTAGAGAGGACGAAAATAACCTAAATGTTCCTCAAATGACTAAACACACCTATTGGATGCCCAAGATTGGTTAGAAACCATAATTGGACAAGAATAAGCCTAGGGAGGACGAAAATGATCTAAATGTTAATCCAATGACACAAATGAACTTATTGGATGCACAAGATTGGTTAAAAACCCTAATTGGACAAGAATAAGCCTAGAGAGGACGAAAATGACCTAAATGTTCATCAAATGACTAAACACACCTATTGGATGCACAAGATTGGTTAGAAACCCTAATTGGACAAGAATATGCCTAGGGAGGACGAAAATGACCTAAATATTCATCCAATGACACAAATGAACTTATTGAATGCACAAGATTGCTTAAAACCCTAATTGGACAAGAATAAGCCTAGAGAGGACGAAAATGACCTAAATGTTCATCCAATGACACTAACACACCTATTGGATGCACAAGATTGGTTAGAAACCCTAATTGGACAAGAATAAGCCTTGGGAGGACGAAAATGACCTAAATGTTCATCCAATGACACAAATGAACTTATTGGATGCACAAGATTGGTTAAAAACCCTAATTGGACAAGAATAAGCCTAGGGAGGACGAAAATGACCTAAATGTTCATCCAATGACACAAACACACCTATTGGATGCACAAGATTGGTTAAAAACCCTAATTGGACAAGAATAAGCCTAGGGAGGACGAAAATGACTTAAATGTTCATCCAATGACACAAATGAACTTATTGGATGCATAAGATTGGTTAAAAACCCTAATTGGACAAGAATAAGCTTAGGGTGGACGAAAATGACCTAATTGTTCATCCAATGACACAAATGAACTTATTGGATGCACAAGATTGGTTAAAAACCCTAATTGGACAAGAATAAGCCTAGGGAGGACGAAAATGACCTAAATGTTCATCCAATGACACAAACACACCTATTGGATGCACAAGATTGGTTAGAAACCCTAATTGGACAAGAATAAGCCTAGGGAGGACGAAAATGACCTAAATGTTAATCCAATGACACAAATGAACTTATTGGATGCACAGGATTGGTTAAAAACCCTAATTGGACAAGAATAAGCCTAGGGAGGACGAAAATGACCTAAATGTTCATCCAATGACACAAACACACCTATTGGATGCACAAGATTGGTTAGAAACCCTAATTGGACAAGAATAAGCCTAGGGAGGACGAAAATGACCTAAATGTTAATCCAATGACACAAATGAACTTATTGGATGCACAAGATTGGTTAAAAACCCTCATTGGACAAGAATAAGCCTAGGGAGGACGAAAATGACCTAAATGTTCATCCAATGACACAAACACACCTATTGGATGCACAAGATTGGTTAGAAACCCTAATTGGACAAGAATAAGCCTAGGGAGGACGAAAATGACCTAAATGTTAATCCAATGACACAAATGAACTTATTGGATGCACAAGATTGGTAAAAAACTGTAATTGGACAAGAATAAGCCTAGGGAGGACGAAAGTGACCTAAATGTTCATCCAATGACACAATTGAACTTATTGGATGCACAAGATTAGTTAAAAACCCTAATTGGACAAAAATAAGCCTAGGGAGGAAGAAAATGACCTAAATGTTCATCCAATGACACAAACACACCTATTGGATGCACACGATTGGTTAGAAACCCTAATTTGACAAGAATAAGCCTAGGGAGGACGAAAATGACCTAACTATTCATCCAATGACACAAATGAACTTATTGGATGCACAAGATTGCTTAAAACCCTAATTGGACAAGAATAAGACTAGGGAGGACGAAAATGACCTAAATGTTCATCCAATGACACAAACACACCTATTGGATGCACAAGATTGGTTAGAAACCCTAATTCGACAAGAATAAGCCTTGGGAGGACGAAAATGACCTAAATGTTCATCCAATGACACAAATGAACTTATTGGATGCACAAGATTGGTTAAAAACCCTAATTGGACAAGAATAAGCCTAGGGAGGACGAAAATGACCTAAATGTTCATCCAATGACACAAACACACCTATTGGATGCACAAGATTGGTTAGAAACCCTAATTGGACAAGAATAAGCCTATGGAGGACGAAAATGACCTAAATGTTCAACCAATGACACAAATGAACTTATTGGATGCACAAGATTGGTTAAAAACCCTAATTGGACAAGAATAAGCCTTGGGAGGACGAAAATGACCTAAATGTTCATCCAATGACACAAACACACCTATTGGATGCACAAGATTGGTTAAAAACCCTAACTGGACAAGAATAAGCCTAGGGAGGACGAAAATGACCTAAATGTTCATCAAATTACACAAATGAACTTACTGGATGCACAAGATTGGTTAAAAACCCTAATTGGACAAGAATAAGCCTAGGGAGGACGAAAATGACCTAAATGTTCATCCAATGACACAAATGAACTTATTGGATGCACAAGATTGGTTAAAAACCCTAATTGGACAAGAATAAGCCTTGGGAGGACGAAAATGACCTAAATGTTCATCCAATGACACAAATGAACTTATTGGATGCACAAGATTGGTTAAAAACTCTAGTTGGACAAGAATAAGCCTAGGGTGGACGAAAATGACCTAAATGTTCATCCAATGACACAAATGAACTTATTGGATGCACAAGATTGGTTAAAAACCCTAATTGGACAAGAATAAGCCTAGGGAGGACGAAAAAGACCTAAATGTTCATCCAATGACACAAATGAACTTATTGGATGCACAAGAATGGTTAAAAACCCTAATTAGACAAGATTAAGCCTAGGGAGGACGAAAATGACCTAAACGTTTATCCAATGACACAAATGAACTTATTGGATGCACAAGATTGGTTAAAAACCCTAATTGGACAAGAATAAGCCTTGGGAGGACGAAAATGACCTAAATGTTCATCCAATGACACAAATGAACTTATTGGATGCACAAGATTGGTTAAAAACCCTAATTGGACAAGAATAAGCCTAGGGAGGACGAAAATGACCTAAATGTTGATCCAATAACACAAACACACCTATGGGATGCACAAGATTGGTTAGAAACCCTAATTTGACAAGAATAAGTCTAGGGAGGACGAAAATGACCTAACTATTCATCCAATGACACAAATGAACTTATTGGATGCACAAGATTGCTTAAAACCCTAATTGGACAAGAATAAGACTAGGGAGGACGAAAACGACCTAACTATTCATCCAATGACACAAATGAACGTATTGGATGCACAAGATTGCTTAAAACCCTAATTGGACAAGAATAAGACTAGGGAGGACGAAAATGACCTAAATATTCATCCAATGACACAAACACACCTATTGGATGCACAAGATTGGTTAGAAACCCTAATTGGACAAGAATAAGCCTTGGGAGGACGAAAATGACCTAAATGTTCATCCAATGACACAAACACACCTATTAGATGCACACGATTGGTTAGAAACCCTAATTTGACAAGAATAAGCCTAGGGAGGACGAAAATGACCTAACTATTCATCCAATGACACAAATGAACTTATTGGATGCACAAGATTGCTTAAAACCCTAATTGGACAAGAATAAGACTAGGGAGGACGAAAATAACCTAAATGTTCATCCAATGACACAAACACACCTATTGGATGAACAAGATTGGTTAGAAACCCTAATTTGACAAGAATAAGCATAGGGAGGACGAAAATGACCTAACTATTCATCCAATGATACAAATGAACTTATTGGATGCACAAGATTGCTTAAAACCCTAATTGGAGAAGAATAAGATTAGGGAGGACGAAAATGACCTAAATGTTCATCCAATGACACAAACACACCTATTGGATGCACAAGATTGGTTAGAAACCCTAATTGGGCAAGAATAAGCCTTGGGAGGACGAAAATGACCTAAATGTTCATCCAATGACACAAATGAACTTATTGGATGCACAAGATTGGTTAAAAACCCTAATTGGACAAGAATAATCCTAGGGAGGACGAAAATGACCTAAATGTTCATCCAATGACACAAACACACCTATTGGATGCACAAGATTGGTTAAAAACCCTAATTGGATAAGAATAAGCATAGGGAGGACGAAAATGACCTAAATGTTCATCCAATGACACAAATGAACTTATTGGATGCACAATATTGGTTAAAAACCCTAATTGGACAAGAATAAGCCTAGGGAGGACGAAAATGACCTAAATGTTCATCCAATGACACAATTGAACTTATTGGATGCACAAGATTGGTTAAAAACCCAAAATTAGACAAGAATAAGCCTAGGGAGGACGAAAATAACCTAAATGTTCATCCAATGACACAAACACACCTATTGGATGCACAAGATTGGTTAAAAACCCTAATTGGACAAGAATAAGCCTAGGGAGGATGAAAATGACCTAAATGTTCATCCAATGACACAAACACACCTATTGGATGCACAAGATTGGTTAGAAACCCTAATTGGACAAGAATAAGCCTAGGGAGGACGAAAATGACCTAAATGTTAATCCAATGACACAAATGAACTTATTGGATGCACAAGATTGGTTAAAAACCCTAATTGGACAAGAATAAGCCTAAGGAGGACTAAAATGACCTAAATGTTCATCAAATGATTAAACACACCTATTGGATGCACAAGATTGGTTAGATACCCTAATTGGACAAGAATAAGCCTAGGGAGGACGAAAATGATCTAAATGTTCACCCAATGACACAAATGAACTTATTGGATGCACAAGATTGGTTAATAACCCTAATTGGACAAGAATAAGCCTAGGGAGGACGAAAATGACCTAAATGTTCATCCAATGACACAAACACACCTATTGGATGCACAAGATTGGTTAAAAACCCAAATTGGACAAGAATAAGCCTAGGGAGGACGAAAATGACCTAAATGTTAATCCATTGACACAAATGAACTTATTGGATGCACAAGATTGATTAAAAACCCTAATTGGACAAGAATAAGCCTAGGGAGGACGAAAATGACCTAAATGTTCATCCAATGACACAAACACACCTATTGGATGCACAAGATTGTTTAGAAACCCTAATTGGACAAGAATAAGCCTAGGGAGGACGAAAATGACCTAAATGTTCATCCAATGACACAAATGAACATATTGGATGTAAAAGATTGGTTAAAAACCCTAATTGGACAAGAATAACCCTAGGGAGGACGAAAATGACCTAATTGTTCATCCAATGACACAATTGAACTTATTGGATTCACAAGATTGGTTAAAAACCCTAATGGGACAAGAATAAGGTTAGGGAGGACGAAAATGACCTAAATGTTCATCCAATGTCACAAACACACCTATTGGATGCACAAGATTGGTTAGAAACCCTAATTGGACAAGAATAAGCCTAGGGAGGACGAAAATGACCTAAATGTTAATCGAATGACACAAATGAACTTATTGGAAGCACAAGATTGGTTAAAAACCCTAATTGGACAAGAATAAGCCTAGGGAGGACGAAAATGACCTAAATGTTCATCCATTGACACAAACACACCTATTGGATGCACAAGATTGGTTAAAAACCCTAATTGGACAAGAATAAGCACAAGGAGGACGAAAATGACCTAACTATTCATCCAATGACACAAATGAACTTATTGGATGCACAAGATTGGTTAGAAACCCTAATTGGACAAGAATAAGCCTAGGGAGGACGAAAATGACCTAAATGTTCATCCAATGACACAAACACACCTATTGGATGCACAAGATTGGTTAAAAACCCTAATTGGACAAGAATAAGCCTAGGGAGGACGAAAATGACCTAAATGTTAATCCAATGACACAAATGAATTTATTGGATGCACAAGATTGGTTAAAAACCCTAATTGGACAAGAATAAGCCTAGGGAGGACAAAAATGACCTAAATGTTCATCCAATGACACAAACACACCTATTGGATGCACAAGATTGTTTAGAAAACATAATTGGACAAGAATAAGCCTAGGGAGGACGAAAATGATCTAAATGTTCATCCAATGACACAAATGAACATATTGGATGCACAAGATTGGTTAAAAACCCTAATTGGACAAGAATAAGCCTAGGGAAGACGAAAATGACCTAAATGTTCATCCAATGACACAAACACACCTATTGGATGCACAAGATTGTTTAGAAACCCTAATTGGACAAGAATAAGCCTAGGGAGGACGAAAATGACAAAAATGTTCATCCAATGACACAAATGAACATATTGGATGCACAAGATTGGTTAAAAACCCTAATTGGACAAGAATAAGCCTAGGGAAGACGAAAATGACCTAAATGTTCATCCAATGACACAAACACACCTATTGGATGCACAAGATTGGTTAAAAACCCTAATTGGACAAGAATAAGCCTAGGGAGGACGAAAATGACCTAAATGTTCATCCAATGACACAAACACACCTATTGGATGCACAAGATTGTTTAGAAACCCTAATTGGACAAGAATAAGCCTAGGGAGGACGAAAATGACCTAAATGTTCATCCAATGACACAAATGAACTTATTGGATGCACAAGATTGGTTGAAAATCCTAATTGGACAAGAATAAGCCTAGGGAGGACGAAAATGACCTAAATGTTCATCCAATGACACAAACACACCTATTGGATGCACAAGATTGGTTAGAAACCCTAATTGGACAAGAATAAGCCTAGGGAGGACGAAAATGACCTAAATGTTCATCCAATGACACAAACACACCTCTTGGATGCACAAGATTGGTTAAAAACCCTAATTGGACAAGAATAAGCCTAGGGAGGACGAAAATGACCTAAATGTTCATCCAATGACACAAACACACCTATTGGATGCACAAGATTGGTTAAAAACCCTAACTAGACAAGAATAAGCCTAGGGAGAACGAAAATGACTTAAATCTTAATCCAATGACACAAATGAACTTATTTGATGCACAAGATTGGCTTAAAACCCTAATTGGACAAGAATAAGACTAGGGAGGACGAAAAGGACCTAAATGTTCATCCAATGACACAAATGAACTTATTGGATGCACAAGATTGCTTAAAACACTAATTGGACAAGAATAAGATTAGGGAGGACGAAAATGACCTAAATGTTCATCCAATGACACAAACACACCTATTGGATGCACAAGATTGGTTAGAAACCCTAATTGGACAAGAATAAGCCTAGGGAGGACGAAAATGACCTAAATGTTCATCCAATGACACAAACACACCTATTGGATGCACAAGATTGGTTAGAAACCCTAATTGGACAAGAATATGCCTTGGGAGGACGAAAATGACCTAAATGTTTATCCAATGACACAAATGAACTTATTGGATGCACAAGATTGGTTAAAAACCCTAATTGGACAAGAATAAGCCTAGGGAGGACGAAAATGACCTAAATGTTCATCCAATGACACAAACACACCTATTGGATGCACAAGATTGGTTAGAAACCCTAATTGGACAAGAATAAGCCTAGGGAGGACGAAAATGACCTAAATGTTAATCCAATAACACAAATGAACTTATTGGATGCACAAGATTGGTTAAAAACCCTAATTGGACAAGAATAAGCCTAGGGAGGACGAAAATAACCTAAATGTTCATCAAATGACTAAACACACCTATTGGGTGCACAAGATTGGTTAGAAACCCTAATTGGACAAGAATAAGCCTAGGGAGGACGAAAATGACCTAAATGTTCACCCAATGACACAAATGAACTTATTGGATGCACAAGATTGGTTAAAAACCCTAATTGGAAAAGAATAAGCCTAGGGAGGACGAAAATGACCTAAATGTTCATCCAATGACACAAACACACCTATTGGATGCCCAAGATTGGTTAAAAACCCTAATTGGACAAGAATAAGCATAGGGAGGACGAAAATGACCTAAATGTTCATCCAATGACACAAACACACCTATTGGATGCACAAGATTGGTTAGAAACCCTAATTGGACAAGAATTAGCCTTGGGAGGACGAAAATGACCTAAATGTTCATCCAATGACACAAATGAACTTATTGAATGCACAAGATTGGTTAAAAACCCTAATTGGACAAGAATAAGCCTAGGGAGGACGAAAATGACCTAAATGTTCATCCAATGACACAAACACACCTATTGGATGCACAAGATTGGTTAGAAACCCTAATTGGACAAGAATAAGCCTAGGGAGGACGAAAATGACCTAAATGTTAATCCAATGACACAAATGAACTTATTGGATGCACAAGATTGCTTAAAACCCTAATTTGACAAGAATAAGACTAGGGAGGACGATAATAACCTAAATGTTCATCCAATGACACAAACACACCTATTGGATGCACAAGATTGGTTAGAAACCCTAATTGGACAAGAATAAGCCTTGGGAAGACGAAAATGACCTAAATGTTCATCCAATGACACAAATGAATTTATTGGATGCACAAGATTGGTTAAAAACCCTAATTGGACAAGAATAAGCCTAGGGAGGACGAAAATGACCTAAATGTTCATCCAATGACACAAACACACCTATTGGATGCACAAGATTGGTTAGAAACCCTAATTGGACAAGAATAAGCCTAGGGAGGACGAAAATGACCTAAATGTTAATCCAATGACACAAATGAACTTATTGGATGCACAAGATTGCTTAAAACCCTAATTTGACAAGAATAAGACAAGGGAGGACGATAATAACCTAAATGTTCATCCAATGACACAAACACACCTATTGGATGCACAAGATTGGTTAGAAATCCTAATTGGACAAGCATAAGCCTAGGGAGGACGAAAATGACCTAAATGTTAATCCAATGACACAAATGAACTTATTGGATGCACAAGATTGGTTAAAAACCCTAATTGGACAAGAATAAGCCTAGGGAGGACGAAAATGACCTAAATGTTCATCCAATGACACAAACACACCTATTGGATGCACAAGATTGGTTAGAAACCCTAATTGGACAAGAATAAGCCTTGGGAGGACGAAAATGACCTAAATGTTCATCCAATGACACAAACACACCTATTGGATGCACAAGATTGGTTAGAAACCCTAATTGGACAAGAATAAGCCTAGGGAGGATTAAAATGACCTAAATGTTCATCCAATGACACAAACACACCTATTGGATGCACAAGATTGGTTAAAAACCCTAATTGGACAAGAATAAGCCTAGGGAGGACAAAAATGACCTAATTGTTAATCCAATGACACAAATGAACTTATTGGAAGCACAAGATTGGTTAAAAACCCTAATTGGACAAGAATAAGCCTAGGGAGGATGAAAATGACCTAAATGTTCATCCAATGACACAAATGAACTTATTGGATGCACAAGATTGGTTAAAAACCCTAATTGGACAAGAATAAGCCTAGGGAGAACGAAAATGACCTAAATGTTCATCCAATGACATAAACACACCTATTGGATGCACAAGATTGGTTAAAAACCCTAATTGGACAAGAATAAGCCTAGGGAGGATGAAAATGACCTAAATGTTCATCCAATGACACAAACACACCTATTGGATGCACAAGATTGGTTAAAAACCCTAATTGGACAAGAATAAGCCTAGGGAGGACGAAAATAACCTAAATGTTCATCAAATGACTAAACACACCTATTTGATGCACAAGATTGGTTAGAAACCCTAATTGGAAAAAAATAAGCCTAGGGAGGATGAAAATGACCTAAATGTTCACCCAATGACACAAATGAACTAATTGGATGCACAAGATAGTTTAAAAACCCTAATTGGACAAGAATAAGCCTAGGGAGGACAAAAATGACCTACATGTTCATCAACTGACACAAACACACCTATTGGATGCCCAAGATTGGTTAAAAACCCTAATTGGACAAGAATAAGCATAGGGAGGACGAAAATGACCTAAATGTTCATCCAATGACACAAACACACCTATTAGATGCACACGATGGGTTAGAAACCCTAATTTGACAAGAATAAGCCTAGGGAGGACGAAAATGACCTAACTATTCATCTAATGACACAAATGAACTTATTGGATACACAAGATTGCTTAAAACCCTAATTGGACAAGAATAAGACTAGGGAGGACGAAAATAACCTAAATGTTCATCCAATGACACAAACACACCTATTGGATGCACAAGATTGGTTAGAAACCCTAATTTGACAAGAATAAGCCTAGGGAGGACTTAAAATGACCTAACTATTCATCCAATGACACAAATGAACTTATGGGATGCACAAGATTGGTTAAAAACCCTAATTGGACAAGAATAAGCCTAGGGAGGACGAAAATGACCTAAATGTTCATCCAATGACACAAACACACCTATTGGATGCCCAAGATTGGTTAAAAACCCTAATTGGACAAGAATAAGCATAGGGAGGACGAAAATGACCTAAATGTTCATGTAATGACACAAACACACCTATTGGATGCACAAGATTGGTTAGAAACCCTAATTGGACAAGAATAAGCCTAGGGAGGACGAAAATGACCTAAATGTTAATCCAATGACACAAACACACCTATTGGATGCGCAAGATTGGTTAAAAATCCTAATTGGACAAGAATAAGCCTTGGGAGGACGAAAATGACCTAAATGTTAATCCAATGACACAAATGAACTTATTGGATGCACAAGATTGGTTAAAAACCCTAATTGGACAAGAATAAGCCTAGGGAGGACGAAAATGACCTCAATGTTCATCCAATGACACAATTGAACTTATTGGATGCACAAGATTGGTTAAAAACCCTAATTGGACAAGAATAAGCCTAGGGAGGACGAAAATGACCTAAATGTTCATCCAATGACACAAACACACCTATTGGATGCCCAAGATTGGTTAAAAACCCTAATTGGACAAGAATAAGCATAGGGAGGACGAAAATGACCTAAATGTTCATCAAATGACACAAACACACCTATTGGATGCACAAGATTGGTTAGAAACCCTAATTGGACAAGAATAAGCCTAGGGAGGACGAAAATGACCTAAATGTTCATCCAATGACACAAACACACCTATTGGATGCACAAGATTGGTTAAAATCCCTAATTGGACAAGAATAAGCATAGGGAGGACGAAAATGACCTAAATGTTCATCAAATGACACAAACACACCTATTGGATGCACAAGATTGGTTAGAAACACTAATTGGACAAGAATAAGCCTTGGGAGGACGAAAATGACCTAAATGTTCATCCAATGACACAAATGAACTTATTGGATGCACAAGATTGGTTAAAAACCCTAATTGGACAAGAATAAGCCTAGGGAGGACGAAAATGACCTAAATGTTCATCCAATGACACAATTGAACTTATTGGATGCACAAGATTGGTTAAAAACCCTAATTGGACAAAAATGAGCCTAGGGAGGACAAAAATGACCTAAATGTTTATTCAATGACACAAACACACCTATTGGATGCACAAGATTGTTTAGAAACCCTAATTGGACAAGAATAAGCCTAGGGAGGACGAAAATGACCTAACTATTCATCCAATGACACAAGTGAACTTATTGGATGCACAAGATTGGATAAAAACCCTAATTGGACAAGAATAAGACTAGGGACAACGAAAATGACCTAAATGTTCATCCAATGACACAAACACACCTATCGGATGCACAAGATTGGTTAGAAACCCTAATTGGACAAGAATATGCCTAGGGAGGATGAAAATGACCTAAATGTTCATCCAATGACACAAATGAACTTATTGGATGCACAAGATTGGTTAAAAACCCTAATTGGACAAGAATAAGCCTAGGGAGAACGAAAATGTCCTAAATGTTCATCCAATGACACAAACACACCTATTGGATGCACAAAATTGTTTAGAAACCCTAATTGGACAAGAATAAGCCTAGGGAGGACGAAAATGACCTAAATGTTCATCCAATGACACAAATGAACATATTGGATGCACAAGATTGGTTAAAAACCCTAATTGGACAAGAATAAGACTAGGGAGAACGAAAATGACCTAAATGTTCATCCAATGACACAAACACGCCTATTGGATGCAAGAGATTGGTTAGAAACCCTAATTGGACAAGAATAAGCCTTGGGAGGACGAAAATGACCTAAATGTTCATCCAATGACACAAATGAACTTATTGGATGCACAAGATTGGTTAAAAACCCTAATTGGACAAGAATAAGCCTAGGGAGCCCGAAAATGACCTAAATGTTCAACCAATGACACAAACACACCTATTGGATGCACAAGATTGGTTAAAAACCCTAATTGGACAAGAATAAGCATAGGGAGGACGAAAATGACCTAAATGTTCATCCAATGACACAAACACACCTATTGGATGCACAAGATTGGTTAGAAACCCTAATTGGACAAGAATAAGCCTAGGGAGGACGAAAATAACCTAAATGTTCATCCAATGACACAAACACACCTATTGGATGCACAAGATTGGTTAGAAACCCTAATTTGACAAGAATAAGCATAGGGAGGACGAAAATGACCTAACTATTCATCCAATGACACAAATGAACTTATTGGATGCACAAGATTGCTTAAAACCCTAATTGGACAAGAATAAGACTAGGGAGGACGAAAATAACCTAAATGTTCATCCAATGACACAAACACACCTATTGGATGCACACGATTGGTTAGAAACCCTAATTTGACAAGAATAAGCCTAGGGAGGACGAAAATGACCTAAATATTCATCCAATGACACAAATGAACTTATTGGATGCACAAGATTGGTTAAAAACCCTAATTGGACAAGAATAAGCCTAGGGAGGACGAAAATAACCTAAATGTTCATCCAATGACACAAATGAACTTATTGGATGCACAAGATTGCTTAAAACCCTAATTGGACAAGAATAAGACTAGGGAGGACGAAAATGACCTAAATGTTCATCCAATGACACAAACACACCTATTGGATGCACAAGATTGGTTAGAAACCCTAATTAAACAAGAATAAGCCTAGGGAGGACGAAAATTACCTAAATGTTCATCTAATGACACAAATGAACTTATTGGATGCACAAGATTGCTTAAAAACCCTAATTGGACAAGAATAAGCCTAGGGAGGACGAAAATAACCTAAATGTTCATCCAATGACACAAATGAACTTATTGGATGCACAAGATTGGTTAAAAACCCTAATTGGACAAGAATAAGCCTAGGGAGGACGAAAATGACCTAAATGTTCATCCAATGACACAAATGAACTTATTGGATGCACATGATTGGTTAAAAACCCTAATTAGACAAGAATAAGGCTAGGGAGGACGAAAATGACCTAAATGTTCATCCAATGACACAAATGAACTTATTGGATGCACAAGATTGGTTAAAAACCCTAACTGGACAAGAATAAGCCTAGGGAGGACGAAAATGACCTAAATGTTCGTCCAATGACACAAACACACCTATTGGATGCACAAGATTGCATAAAAACCCTAATCGGACAAGAATAAGACTAGGGAGGACGAAAATGACCTAAATGTTCATCCAATGAAACAAATGAACTTATTGGATGCACAAGATTGGTTAAAAACCCTAATTGGACAAGAATAAGCCTAGGGAGGACGAAAATGACCTAAATGTTCATCCAATGACACAAATACACCTATTGGATGCACAAGATTGTTTAGAAACCCTAATTGGACAAGAATAAGCCTAGGGAGGACGAAAATGACCTAAATGTTCATCCAATGACACAAATGAACATATTGGATGCACAAGATTGGTTAAAAACCCTAATTGGACAAGAATAAACCTAGGGAGGACGAAAATGACCTAAATGTTCATCCAATGACACAATTGAACTTATTTGATGCACAAGATTGGTTAAAAACCCTAATGGGACAAGAATAAGCCTAGGGGGGATGAAAATGACCTCAATGTTCATCCAATGTCACAAATACACCTATTGGATGCACAAGATTGGTTAGAAACCCTAATTGGACAAGAATAAGCCTAGGGAGGACGAAAATGACCTAAATGTTCATCCAATGACACAAACACACCTATTGGATGCACAAGATTGTTTAGAAACCCTAATTGGACAAGAATAAGCCTAGGGAGGACGAAAATGACCTAAATGTTCATCCAATGACACAAATGAACATATTGGATGCACAAGATTGGTTAAAAACCCTAATTGGACAAGAATAAGCCTAGGGAAGACGAAAATGACCTAAATGTTCATCCAATGACACAATTGAACTTATTGGATGCACAAGATTGGTTAAAAACCCTAATGGGACAAGAATAAGCCTAGGGAGGAGGAAAATGACCTAAATGTTCATCCAATGTCACAAACACACCTATTGGTTGCACAAGATTGGTTAGAAACCCTAATTGGAAGAGAATAAGCCTAGGGAGGACGAAAATGACCTAAATGTTAATCTAATGACACAAATGAACTTATTGGATGCACAACATAGGTTAAAAACCCTAATTGGTCAAGAATAAGCCTAGGGAGGACGAAAATGACCTAAATGTTCATCCAATGACACAAACACACCTATTGGATGCACAAGATTGTTTAGAAACCCTAATTGGACAAGAATAAGCCTAGGGAGGACGAAAATGACCTAAATGTTCATCCAATGACACAAATGAACATATTGGATGCACAAGATTGGTTAAAAACCCTAATTGGACAAGAATAAGCCTAGGGAAGACGAAAATGACCTAAATGTTCATCAATTGACACAATTGAACTTATTGGATGCACAAGATTGGTTAAAAACCCTAATGGGACAAGAATAAGCCTAGGGAGGACGAAAATGACCTAAATGTTCATCCAATGTCACAAACACACCTATTGAATGCACAAGATTGGTTAGAAACCCTAATTGGACAAGAATAAGCCTAGGGAGGACGAAAATGACCTAAATGTTAATCCAATGACACAAATGAACTTATTGGATGCACAAGATTGGTTAAAAACCTTAATTGGACAAGAATAAGCCTAGGGAGGACGAAAATGACCTAAATGTTCATACAATGACACAATTGAACTTATTGGATGCACAAGATTGGTTAAAAACCCTAATTGGACAAAAATAAGCCTAGGGAGGACGAAAATGACCTAAATGTTCATCCAATGACACAAACACACCTATTGGATGCACAAGATTGGTTAGAAACCCTAATTGGACAAGAATAAGCCTAGGGAGGACGAAAATGACATAAATGTTCATCCAATGTCACAAACACACCTATTGGATGCACAAGATTGGTTAGAAACCCTAATTTGACAAGAATAAGTCTAGGGAGGACGAAAATGACCTAAATGTTAATCCAGTGAAACAAATGAACTTATTGGACGCACAAGATTGGTTAAAAACCCTAATTGGACAAGAATAAGCCTAGGGAGGACGAAAATGACCTAAATGTTCATCCAATGACACAATTGAACTTATTGGATGCACAAGATTGGTTAAAAACCCTAATTGGACAAGAATAAGCCTAGGGAGGACGAAAATGACCTAAATGTTAATCCAATGACACAAACACACCTATTGGATGCCCAAGATTGGTTAGAAACCATAATTGGACAAGAATAAGCCTAGGGAGGACGAAGATGACCAAAATGTTAATCCAATGACACAAGTGAAGTTATTGGATCCACAAGATTGGTTAAAAACCCTAATTGGACAAGAATAAGCCTAGGGAGGACGAAAATTACCTAAATGTTCATCCAATGACACAAACACACCTATTGGATGCACAAGATTGTTTAGAAACCCTAATTGGACAAGAATAAGCCTAGGGAGGACGAAAATGACCTAAATGTTCATCCAATGACACAAATGAACATATTGGATGCACAAGATTGTTTAAAAACCCTAATTGGACAAGAATAAGCCTAGGGAGGACGAAAATGACCTAAATGTTCATCCAATGACACAAACACATCTATTGGATGCACAAGATTGGTTAAAAACCCTAATTGGACAAGAATAAGCCTAGGGAGGACGAAAATGACCTAAATGTTCATCCAATGACACAAACACACCTATTGGATGCACAAGATTGGTTAAAAACGCTAATTGTACAAGAATAAGCATAGGGAGGACGAAAATGACCTAAATGTTCATCCAATGACACAAACACACCTATTGGATGCACAAGATTGTTTAGAAACCCTAATTGGACAAGAATAAGCCTAGGGAGGACGAAAATGACCTAAATGTTCATCCAATGACACAAATGAACATATGGGATGCACAAGATTGGTTAAAAACCCTAATTGGACAAGAATAAGCCTAGGGAGGACGAAAATGACCTAAATGTTCATCAAATGACTAAACACACCTATTGGATGCACAAGATTGGTTAGAATCCCTAATTGAACAAGAATAAGCCTAGGGAGGACGAAAATGACCTAAATGTTCACCCAATGACACAAATGAACTTATTGGATGCACAAGATTGGTTAAAAACCCTAATTGGACAAGAATAAGCCTAGGGAGGACGAAAATGACCTAAATGTTCATCCAATGACACAAACACACCTATTGGATGCACAAGATTGGTCAAAAACCCTAATTGGACAAGAATAAGCCTAGGGAGGACGAAAATGACCTAAATGTTCATCCAATGACACAAACACACCTATTGGATGCACACGATTGGTTAGAAACCCTAATTTGACAAGAATAAGCCTAGGGAGGACGAAAATGACCTAACTATTCATCCAATGACACAAATGAACTTATTGGATGCACAAGATTGCTTAAAACCCTAATTGGACAAGAATAAGACTAGGGAGGACGAAAATAACCTAAATGTTCATCCAATGACACAAACACACCTATTGGATGCACAAGATTGGTTAGAAACCCTAATTTGACAAGAATAAGCCTAGGGAGGACGAAAATGACCTACCTATTCATCCAATGACACAAATGAACTTATTGGATGCACAAGATTGCTTAAAACCCTAATTGGACAAGAATAAGACTAGGGAGGACGACAATGACCTAAATGTTCATCCAATGACACAAACACACCTATTGGAGGCACAAGATTGGTTAGAAACCCTAATTGGACAAGAATATGCCTAGGGAGGATGAAAATGACCTAAATATTCATCCAATGACACAAATGAACTTATTGGATGCACAAGATTGCTTAAAACCCTAATTGGACAAGAATAAGACTAGGGAGGACGAAAATGACCTAAATGTTCATCCAATGACACAAACACACCTATTGGATGCACAAGATTGGTTAGAAACCCTAATTGGACAAGAATAAGCCTTGGGAGGACGAAAATGACCTAAGTGTTCACCCAATGACACAAATGAACTTATTGGATGCACAAGATTGGTTAAAAACCGTAATTGGACAAGAATAAGCCTAGGGAGGACGAAAATGACCTAAATGTTCATCCAATGACACAAATGAACTTATTGGATGCACAAGATTGGTTAAAAACCCTAATTGGACAAGAATTAGCCTAGGGAGGACGAAAATGACCTAAATGTTCATCCAATGACACAAACACACCTATTGGATGCACAAGATTGGTTAAAAACCCTAATTGGACAAGAATAAGCCTAGGGAGGACGAAAATGACCTAAATGTTCATCCAATGACACAAACACACCTATTGGATGCACAAGATTGTTTAGAAACCCTAATTGGACAAGAATAAGCCTAGGGAGGACGAAAATGACCTAAATTTTCATCCAATGACACAAACACACCTATTGGATGCCCAAGATTGGTTAAAAACCCTAATTGGACAAGAATAAGCATAGGGAGGACGAAAATGACCTAAATGTTCATCCAATGACACAAACACACCTATTGGATGCACAAGATTGGTTAGAAACCCTAATTGGACAAGAATAAGCCTAGGGAGGACGAAAATGACCTAAATGTTCATCCAATGACACAAATGAACATATTGGATGCACAAGATTGGTTAAAAACCCTAATTGGAACAAGAATAAGCCTAGGGAGGACGAAAATGACCTAAATGTTCATCCAATGACACAAACACACCTATTGGATGCACAAGATTGGTTAGAAACCCTAATTGGAACAAGAATAAGCCTAGGGAGGACGAAAATGACCTAAATGTTCATCCAATGACACAAACACACCTATTGGATGCACAAGATTGTTTAGAAACCCTAATTGGACAAGAATAAGCCTAGGGAGGACGAAAATGACCTAAATGTTCATCCAATGACACAAACACACCTATTGGATGCCCAAGATTGGTTAAAAACCCTAATTGGACAAGAATAAGCATAGGGAGGACGAAAATGACCTAAATGTTCATCCAATGACACAAACACACCTATTGGATGCACAAGATTGGTTAAAAACCCTAATTGGACAAGAATAAGCCTAGGGAGGATGAAAATGACCTAAATGTTCATCCAATGACACAAATGAACTTATTGGATGCACAAGATTGGTTAAAAACCCTAATTGGACAAGAATAAGCCAAGGGAGGACGAAAATAAACTAAATGTTCATCCAATGACACAAACACACCTATTGGATGCACAAGATTGGTTAGAAACCCTAATTGGACAAGAATAAGCCTTGGGAGGACGAAAATGACCTAAATGTTCATCCAATGACACAAATGAACTTATTGGATGCACAAGATTGGTTAAAAACCCTAATTGGACAAGAATAAGCCTAGGGAGGACGAAAATGACTTAACTATTCATCCAATGACACAAATGAACTTATTGGATGCACAAGATAGCTTAAAACCCTAATTGGACAAGAATAAGACTAGGGAGGACGAAAATGACCTAAATGTTCATCCAATGACACAAACACACCTATTGGATTCACAAGATTGGTTAGAAACCCTAATTGGGCAAGAATATGCCTAGGGAGGATGAAAATGACCTAAATATTCATCCAATGACACAAATGAAATTATTGGAAGCACAAGATTGCTTAAAACCCTAATTGGACAAGAATAAGACTAGGGAGACGAAAATGACCTAAATGTTCATCCAATGACACAAACACACCTATTGGATGCACAAGATTGGTTAGAAACCCTAATTGGACAAGAATAAGCCTAGGGAGGACGAAAATGACCTAAATGTTCATCCAATGACACAAATGAACTTATTGGATGCACAAGATTGGTTAAAAACCCTAATGGGACAAGAATAAGGTTAGGGAGGACGAAAATGACCTAAATGTTCATCCAATGTCACAAACACACCTATTGGATGCACAAGATTGGTTAGAAACCCTAATTGGACAAGAATAAGCCTAGGGAGGACATAAATGACATAAATGTTAATCCAATGACACAAATGAACTTATTGGATGCACAAGATTGGTTAAAAACCCTAATTGGACAAGAATAAGCCTAGGGAGGACGAAAATGACCTAAATGTTCATCCAATGACACAATTGAACTTATTGGATGCACAAGATTGGTTAAAAACCCTAATTGGACAAGAATAAGCCTAGGGAGGACGAAAATGACCTAAATGTTCATACAATGACACAATTGAACTTATTGGATGCACAAGATTGGTTAAAAACCCTAATTGGACAAAAATAAGCCTAGGGAGGACGAAAATGACCTAAATGTTCATCCAATGACACAAACACACCTATTGGATGCACAAGATTGGTTAGAAACCCTAATTGGACAAGAATAAGCCTAGGGAGGACGAAAATGACCTAAATGTTAATCCAATGACACAAATGAACTTATTGGATGCACAAGATTGGTTAAAAACCCAAAATTGGACAAGAATAAGCCTAGGGAGGACGAAAATGACCTAAATGTTCATCCAATGACGCAAACACACCTATTGGATGCACAAGATTGGTTAAAAACCCTAATTGGACAAGAATAAACCTAGAGAGGACGAAAATTACCTAAATGTTCATCCAATGACACAAACACACCTATTGGATGCACACGATTGGTTAGAAACCCTAATTTGACAAGAATAAGCCTAGGGAGGAAGAAAATAAGCTAAATGTTCATCCAATGACACAAACACACCTATTGGATGCACAAGATTGGTTAGAAACCCTAATTTGACAAGAATAAGCCTAGGGAGGACGAAAATGACCTAACTATTCATCCAATGACACAAATGAACTTATTGGATGCACAAGATTGCTTAAAACCCTAATTGGACAAGAATAAGACTAGGGAGGACGAAAATGACCTAAATGTTCATCCAATGACACAAACACACCTATTGGATGCACAAGATTGGTTAGAAACCCTAATTGGACAAGAATATGCCTAGGGAGGATGAAAATGACCTAAATATTCATCCAATGACACAAATGAACTTATTGGAAGCACAATATTGCTTAAAACCCTAATTGGACAAGAATAAGACTAGGGAGGACGAAAATGACCTAAATGTTCATCCAATGACATAAACACACCTATTGGATGCACAAGATTGGTTAGAAACCCTAATTGGACAAGAATAAGCCTTGGGAGGACGAAAATGACCTAAATGTTCATCCAATGACACAAATGAACTTATTGGATGCACAAGATTGGTTAAAAACCCTAATTGGACAAGAATAAGCCTACGGAGGACGAAAAATGACCTAAATGTTCATCCAATGACACAAACACACCTATTGGATGCACAAGATTGGTTAGAAACCCTAATTGGACAAGAATAAGCCTGGGGAGGACGAAAATGACATAAATGTTCATCAAATGACTAAACACACCTATTGGATGCACAAGATTGGTTAGAAACCCTAATTGGACAAGAATAAGCCTAGGGCGGACGAAAATGACCTAAATGTTCACCCAATGACACAAATAAACTTATTGGATGCACAAGATTGGTTAAATACCCTAATTGGACAAGAATAAGCCTAGGGAGGACGAAAATGACCTAAATGTTCATCCAATGACACAAACACACCTATTGGATGCACAAGATTGGTTAAAAACCCTAATTGGACAAGAATAAGCCTAGGGAGGACGAAAATGACCTAAATGTTAATCGAATGACATAAATGAACTTATTGGATGCACAAGATTGGTTAAAAACCCTAATTGGACAAGAATAAGCCTAGGGAGGACGAAAATGACCTAAATGTTCATCCAATGACACAAACACACCTATTGGATGCCCAAGATTGGTTAAAAACCCTAATTGGACAAGAATAAGCATAGGGAGGACGAAAATGACCTAAATGTTCATCAAATGACACAAACACACCTATTGGATGCACAAGATTGGTTAGAAACCCTAATTGGACAAGAATAAGCCTAGGGAGGACGAAAATGACCTAAATGTTCACCCAATGACACAAATGAACTTATTGGATGCACAAGATTGGTTAAAAACCCTAATTGGACAAGAATAAGTTTAGGGAGGACGAAAATGACCTAAATGTTCATCCAATGACACAAACACACCTATTGGATGCACACGATTGGTTAGAAACCCTAATTTGACAAGAATAAGCCTAGGGAGGACGAAAATGACCTAACTATTCATCCAATGACACAAATGAACTTATTGGATGCACAAGATTGGTTAAAAACCCTAATTGGAAAAGAATAAGCCTAGGGAGGACGAAAATGACCTAAATGTTCATCCAATGAAACAAACACACCTATTGGATGCACAAGATTGGTTAGAAACCCTAATTGGACAAGAATAAGCCTAGGGAGGATGAAAATGACCTAAATGTTAATCCAATGACACAAATGAACTTATTGGATGCACAAGATTGATTAAAAACCCTAATTGGACAAGAATAAGCCTAGGGAGGACGAAAATAACCTAAATGTTCATCAAATGACTAAACACACCTATTGGATGCACAAGATTGGTTAAAAACCCTAATTGGACAAGAATAAGCCTAAAGAGGACGAAAATGACCTAAATGTTCATCCAATGACACAAACACACCTATTGGATGCACACGATTGGTTAGAAACCCTAATTTGACAAGAATAAGCCTAGGGAGGACGAAAATGACCTAACTATTCATCCAATGACACAAATGAACTTATTGGATGCACAAGATTGCTTAAAACCCTAATTGGACAAGAATAAGACTATGGAGGACGAAAATAACCTAAATGTTCATCTAATGACACAAACACACCTATTGGATGCACAAGATTGGTTAGAAACCCAAATTGGACAAGAATAAGCCTAGGGAGGACGAAAATGACCTAAATGTTCATCCAATGACACAAACACACCTATTGGATGCACACGATTGGTTAGAAACCCTAATTTGACAAGAATAAGCCTAGGGAGGACGAAAATGACCTAACTATTCATCCAATGACACAAATGAACTTATTGGATGCACAAGATTGCTTAAAACCCTAATTGGACAAGAATAAGACTAGGGAGGACGAAAATGACCTAAATGTTCATCCATTGACACAAACACACCTATTGGATGCACAAGATTGGTTAGAAACCCTAATTGGACAAGAATAAGCCTAGGGAGGACGAAAATGACCTAAATGTTAATCCAATGACACAAATGAACTTATTGGATGCACAAGATTGGTTAAAAACCCTAATTGGACAAGAATAAGCCTATGGAGGACGAAAATGACCTAAATGTTCATCCAATGACACAAACACACCAATTGGATGCACAAGATTGGTTAGAAACCCTAATTGGACAAGAATAAGCCTATGGAGGACGAAAATGACCTAAATGTTCATCCAATGACACAATTGAACTTATTGGATGCACAAGATTGGTTAAAAACCCTAATTGGACAAGAATAAGCCTAGGGAGGACGAAAATGACCTAAATGTTCATCCAATGACACAAACACACCTATTGGATGCACAAGATTGGTTAGAAACCCTAAATGGACAAGAATAAGCCTAGGGAGGATGAAAATGACCTAAATATTCATCCAATGACACAAATGAACTTATTGGATGCACAAGATTGCTTAAAACCCTAATTGGACAAGAATAAGACTAGGGAGGACGAAAATGACCTAAATGTTCATCCAATGACACAAACACACCTATTGGATGCACAAGATTGGTTAGAAACCCTAATTGGACAAGAATAAGCCTTGAGAGGACGAAAATGACCTAAATGTTCATCCAATGACACAAATGAACTTATTGGATGCACAAGATTGGTTAAAAACCCTAATTGGACAAGAATAAGCCTAGGGAGGACGAAAATGACCTAAATGTTCATCCAATGACACTAACATACCTATTGGATGCACAAGATTGGTTAGAAACCCTAATTGGACAAGAATAAGCCTAGGGAGGATGAAAATGACCTAAATATTCATCCAATGACACAAATGAACTTATTGGATGCACAAGATTGCTTAAAACCCTAATTGGACAAGAATAAGACTAGGGAGGACGAAAATGACCTAAATGTTCATCCAATGACACAAACACACCTATTGGATGCACAAGATTAGTTAGAAAACCTAATTGGACAAGAATAAGCCTAGGGAGGACGAAAATGACCTAAATGTTCATCCAATGACACAAATGAACTTATTGGATGCACAAGATTGGTTAAAAACCCTAATTGGACAAGAATAAGACTAGGGAGGACGAAAATGACCTAAATGTTCATCCAATGACAAAAACACACCTATTGGATGCACAAGATTGGTTAGAAACCCTAATTGGACAAGAATAAGCCTAGGGAGGATGAAAATGACCTAAATATTCATCCAATGACACAAATGAACTTATTGGATGCACAAGATTGCTTAAAACCCTAATTGGACAAGAATAAGAGTAGGGAGGACGAAAATGACCTAAATGTTCATCCAATGACACAAACACACCTATTGGATGCACAAGATTGGTTAGAAACCCTAATTGGACAAGAATAAGCCTTGGGAGGACGAAAATGACCTAAATGTTCATCCAATGACACAAATGAACTTATTGGATGCACAAGATTGGTTAAAAACCCTAATTGGAAAAGAATAAGCCTAGGGAGGACGAAAATGACCTAAATGTTCATCCAATGACACAAACACACCTATTGGATGCACAAGATTGGTTAGAAACCCTAATTGGACAAGAATAAGCCTAGGGAGGACGAAAATGACCTAAATGTTAATCCAATGACACAAATGAACTTATTGGATGCACAAGATTGGTTAAAATCCCTAATTGGACAAGAATAAGCCTAGGGAGGACGAAAATGACCTAATTGTTCATCCAATGACACAAATGAACTTATTGGATGCACATGATTGGTTAGAAACCCTAATTGGACAAGAATAAGCCTAGGGAGGACGAAAATGACCTAAATGTTAATCCAATGACACAAATGAACTTATTGGATGCACAAGATTGGTTAAAAACCCTAATTGCACAAGAATAAGCCTAGGGAGGACGAAAATAACCTAAATGTTAATCAAATGACTAAACACACCTATTGGATGCACAAGATTGGTTAGAAACCCTAATTGGACAAGAATAAGCCTAGGGAGGACGAAAATGACCTAAATGTTCACCCAACGACACAAATGAACTTATTGGATACACAAGATTGGTTAAAAACCCTAATTGGACAAGAATAAGACTAGGGAGGACGAAAATGACCTAAATGTTCATCCAATGACACAAACACACCTATTGGATGCACAAGATTGGTTAGAAACCCTAATTGGACAAGAATAAGCCTAGGGAGGACGAAAATGACCTAAATGTTAATCCAATGACACAAATGAACTTATTGGATGCACAAGATTGGTTAAAACCCCTAATTGGACAAGAATAAGACTAGGGAGGACGAAAATGACCTAAATGTTCATCCAATGACACAAACACACCTATTGGATGCACAAGATTGGTTAGAAACCCTAATTGGACAAGAATAAGCCTAGGGAGGACGAAAATGACCTAAATGTTCACCCAACGACACAAATGAACTTATTGGATACACAAGATTGGTTAAAAACCCTAATTGGACAAGAATAAGACTAGGGAGGACGAAAATGACCTAAATGTTCATCCAATGACACAAACACACCTATTGGATGCACAAGATTGGTTAGAAACCCTAATTGGACAAGAATAAGCCTAGGGAGGACAAAAATGACCTAAATGTTCATCCAATGACACAAACACACCTATTGGATGCACAAGATTGGTTAGAAACCCTAATTGGACAAGAGTAAGCCTAGGAAGGACGAAAATGACCTAAATGTTAATCCAATGACACAAATGAACTTATTGGATGCACAAGATTGGTTAAAAACCCTAATTGGACAAGAATAAGCCTAGGGAGGACGAAAATGACCTAAATGTTCATCCAATGACACAAACACAACTATTGGATGCACAAGATTGGTTAGAAACCCTAATTGGACAAGAATAAGCCTAGGAAGGACGAAAATGACCTAAATGTTCACCCAATGACACAATAGAACTTATTGGATGCACAAGATTGGTTAAAAACCCTAATTGGACAAGAATAAGCCTAGGGAGGACGAAAATGACCTAAATGTTCATCCAATGACACAAACACACCTATTGGATGCACAAGATTGGTTAGAAACCCTAATTGGACAAGAATAAGCCTAGGGAGGACGAAAATGACGTAAATGTTAATCCAATGACACAAATGAAGTTATTGGATGCACAAGAATGGTTAAAAACCCTAATTGGACAAGAATAAGCCTAGGGAGGACGAAAATGACCTAAATGTTCATCCAATGACACAAACACACCTATTGGATGCACAAGATTGGTTAGAAACCCTAATTGGACAAGAATAAGCCTAGGGAGGACGAAAATGAGCTAAATGTTAATCCAATGACACAAATGAACTTATTGGATGCACAAGATTGGTTAAAAACCCTAATTGGACAAGAATAAGCCTAGGGAGGACGAAAATAACCTAAATGTTCATCAAATGACTAAACACACCTATTGGACGCACAAGATTGGTTAGAAACCCTAATTGGACAAGAATAAGCCTAGGGAGGACGAAAATGACCTAAATGTTCACCCAATGACACAAATGAACTTATTGGATACACAAGATTGGTTAAAAACACTAATTGGACAAGAATAAGACTAGGGAGGACGAAAATGACCTAAATGTTCATCCAATGACACAAACACACCTATTGGATGCACAAGAATGGTTAGAAACCCTAATTGGATAAGAATAAGCATAGGGAGGACGAAAATGACCTAAATGTTCATCCAATGACACAAATGAACTTATTGGATGCACAAGATTGGTTAAAAACCCTAATTGGACAAGAATAAGCCTAGGGAGGACGAAAATAACCTAAATGTTCATCAAATGACTAAACACACCTATTGGATGCACAAGATTGGTTAGAAACCCTAATTGGACAAGAATAAGCCTAGGGAGGACGAAAATGACCTAAATGTTAATCCAATGACACAAATGATTTTATTGGATGAACAAGATTGGTTAAAAACCCTAATTGGACAAGAATAAGCCTAGGGAGGACGAAAATGACCTACATGTTCATCCAATGACACAAACACACCTATTGGATGCCCAAGATTGGTTAAAAACCCTAATTGGACAAGAATAAGCATAGGGAGGACGAAAATGACCTAAATGTTCATCCAATGACACAAACACACGTATTAGATGCACACGATTGGTTAGAAACCCTAATTTGACAAGAATAAGCCTAGGGAGGATGAAAATGACCTAACTATTCATCCAATGACACAAATGAACTTATTGGATGCACAACATTGCTTAAAACCCTAATTGGAGAAGAATAAGACTAGGGAGGACGAAAATAACCTAAATGTTCATCCAATGACACAAACACACCTATTGGATGCACAAGATTGGTTAAAAACCCTAATTGGACAAGAATAAGCATAGGGAGGACGAAAATGACCTAAATGTTCATCCAATGACACAAACACACCTATTAGATGCACACGATTGGTTAGAAACCCTAATTTGACAAGAATAAGCCTAGGGAGGACGAAAATGACCTAACTATTCATCCAATGACACAAATGAACTTATTGGATGCACAAGATTGCTTAAAACCCTAATTGGACAAGAATAAGACTAGGGAGGACGAAAATAACCTAAATGTTCATCCAATGACACAAACACACCTATTGGATGCACAAGATTGGTTAGAAACCCTAATTTGACAAGTATAAGCCTAGGGAGGACGAAAATGACCTAACTATTCATCCAATGACACAAATTGATAAGGATCTCAAGAGCATGAAGATGATTCATATTTTAATAAATTAGCATAGACTTTATTTATTTTAATTTGGTTTGTATTAATTCTTAGTTTGCTTTGATTTGGAATTGTAATAGTTTTATTATTGATTTAGTTTTTGTTATGTGTAAGTGAAGATACTTTACTTCCTTACATTAAGTTTATGTTAAAAAAAAGAAATAAGATGTAAGACCCATATGGGCCCTAGAGAATGGTGTCACTTATGACCCGTTGAGGTTTAGAGATAGACTTAGTATAAATAAGCATTTGTAACCTCATGGAAGGGGATTTTTGAATATTAATTTTTGTGAGGCTTTGCTCTCTAGAGTTCTTGAAAGAATTCACTTTGAACTTATCAAGGTTGTTAATCCTTGTGGCGTTCTTTTTGGCTTATCAATCCCTAGATTGTGGCGCCATTATGTTCTTGATTCGTTTGTTGAATTATAATATTGAGTTTCCTTTACATTAAACCCTAATACTCCAATTCTTCCAATTTTCGTGATCAGTAACCTGCGTTCATATCTTGAGTTCTATATATTGGTTTTCGGTGATTCTAAAGCCTAACTTGCGTTTCATAACGTCATCTTTCACCTCGTTTTGGAATCGGCCGAATCGGAGTTTTGCAGCGCCGTTTATCGCATTCTGCAGCTTTACGGGATTTTCACTCAAATTTGTAAGTTTCCAACCTAGAACGATCCTTAAAGTAAACCATGACTAGTAAGATCATATCATGTGGTATCAGAGCCTGGTTCTGGAGAAAATGACCTAAATGTTTCTCTTGAGATCCTTATCACAAATGAACTTATTGGATGCACAAGATTGCTTAAAACCCTAATTGGACAAGAATAAGACTAGGGAGGACGAAAATGACCTAAATGTTCATCCAATGACACAAACACACCTATTGGATGCACAAGATTGGTTAGAAACCCTAATTGGACAAGAATATGCCTAGGGAGGATGAAAATGACCTAAATATTCATCCAATGACACAAATGAACTTATTGGATGCAAAAGATTGCTTAAAACCCTAATTGGACAAGAATAAGACTAGGGAGGACGAAAATGACCTAAATGTTCATCCAATGACACAAACACACCTATTGGATGCACAAGATTGGTTAGAAACCCTAATTCGACAAGAATAAGCCTTGGGAGGACGAAAATGACCTAAATGTTCATCCAATGACACAAATGAACTTATTGGATGCACAAGATTGGTTAAAAACCCTAATTGGACAAGAATAAGCCTAGGGAGGACGAAAATGACCTAAATGTTCATCCAATGACACAAACACACCTATTGGATGCACAAGATTGGTTAGAAACCCTAATTGGACAAGAATAAGCCTAGGGAGGACGAAAATGACCTAAATGTTAATCCAATGACACAAATGAACTTATTGGATGCACAAGATTGGTTAAAAACACTAATTGGACAAGATTAAGCCTAGGGAGGACGACAGTGACCTAAATGTTCATCAAATGACTAAACACACCTATTGGATGCACAAGATTGGTTAGAAACCCTAATTGGACAAGAATAAGCCTAGGGAGGATGAAAATGACTTAAATGTTCATCCAAAGACACAAATGAACTTATTGGATGCACAAGATTGGTTAAAAACCCTAATTGGACAAGAATAAGCCTAGGGAGGACGAAAATGACCTAAATGTTCATCCAATGACACAAACACACCTATTGGATGCACAAGATTGTTTACAAACCCTAATTGGACAAGAATAAGCCTTGGGAGGACGAAAATTACCTAAATGTTCATCCAATGACACAAATGAACATATTGGATGCACAAGATTGGTTAAAAACCCTAATTGGACAAGAATAAGCCTAGGGAGGACGAAAATGACCTAAATGTTCATCCAATGACACAAACACACCTATTGGATGCACAAGATTGGTTAGAAACCCTAATTGGACAAGAATAAGCCTAGGGAGGACGAAAATGACCTAAATGTTAATCCAATGACAAAAATGAACTTATTGAATGCACAAGATTGCTTAAAAACACTAATTGGACAAGAATAAGCCTAGGGAGGACGAAAATGACCTAAATGTTCATCCAATGACACAAACACACCTATTGGATGCACAAGATTGGTTAGAAACCCTAATTGGACAAGAATAAGCCTAGGAAGGAAGAAAATGACCTAAATGTTCATCCAATGACACAAATGAACTTATTGGATGCACAAGATTGGTTAAAAACCCTAATTGGACAAGAATAAGCCTAGGGAGGACGAAAATGACCTAAATGTTCATCCAATGACACAAACACACCTATTGGATGCACAAGATTGGTTAGAAACCCTAATTGGACAATAATAAGCCTTGGGAGGACGAAAATGACCTAAATGTTCATCCAATGACACAAACACACCTATTGGATGCACAAGATTGGTTAGAAACCCTAATTGGACAAGAATAAGCCTTGGGAGGACGAAAATGACCTAAATGTTCATCCAATGACACAAACACACCTATTGGATGCACAAGATTGGTTAGAAACCCTAATTGGACAAGAATAAGCCTAGGGAGGACGAAAATGACCTAAATGTTAATCCAATGACACAAATGAACTTATTGGATGCACAAGATTGGTTAAAAATCCTAATTGCACAAGAATAAGCCTAGGGAGGACGAAAATGACCTAAATGTTCATCCAATGACACAAATGAACTTATTGGATGCACAAGATTGGTTAAAAAGCCTAATTGGACAAGAATAAGCCTAGGGAGGACGAAAATGACCTAAATGTTCATCCAATGACACAAATGAACTTATTGGATGCACAAGATTGGTTAAAAACCCTAATTGGACAAGAATAAGCCTAGGGAGGACGAAAATGACCTAAATGTTCATCCAATGACACAAACACACCTATTGGATGCACAAGATTGGTTAAAAACCCTAATTGGACAAGAATAAGCATTGGGAGGACGAAAATGACCTAAATGTTCATCCAGTGACACAAACTCACCTATTGGATACACAAGATTGGTTAGAAACCCTAATTGGACAAGAATAAGCCTAGGGAGGACGAAAATGACCTAAATTTTCATCCAATGACACAATTGAACTTATTGGATGCACAAGATTTGTTAAAAACCCTAATGGGACAAGAATAAGCCTAGGGAGGACGAAAAAGACCTAAATGTTCATCCAATGTCACAAACACACCTATTGGATGCACAAGATTGGTTAGAAACCCTAATTGGACAAGAATAAGCCTAGGGAGGACGAAAATGACCTAAATGTTCACCCAATGACACAAATGAACTTATTGGATGCACAAGATTGGTTAAAAACCCTAATTAGACAAGAATAAGCCTAGGGAGGTCGAAAATGACCTAAATGTTCATCCAATGACACAAACACACCTATTGGATGCACAAGATTGGTTAGAAACCCTAATTGGACAAGAATAAGCCTAGGGAGGACGAAAATGACCTAAATGTTAATCCAATGACACAAATGAACTTATTGGATGCACAAGATTGGTTAAAAACCCTAATTGGACAAGAATAAGCCTAGGGAGGACGAAAATGACCTAAATGTTCATGCAATGACACAAACACACCTATTGGATGCACAATATTGGTTAAAAACCCAAATTGGACAAGAATAAGCCTAGGGAGGACGAAAATGACCTAAATGTTCATCCAATGACACAAACACACCTATTGGATGCACACGATTGGTTAGAAACCCTAATTTGACAAGAATAAGCCTAGGGAGGACGAAAATGACCTAACTATTCATCCAATGACACAAATGAACTTATTGGATGCACAAGATTGCTTAAAACCCTAATTAGACAAGAATAAGACTAGGGAGGACGAAAATGACCTAAATGTTCATCCAATGACACAAACACACCTATTGGATGCACAAGATTGGTTAGAAACCCTAATTGGACAAGAATATGCCTTGGGAGGACGAAAATGACCTAAATGTTCATCCAATGACACAAATGAAGTTATGGGATGCACAAGATTGGTTAAAAACCCTAATTCGACAAGAATAAGGCTAGGGGGATCGAAAATGACCTAAATGTTCATCCAATGACACAAACACACCTATTGGATGCACAAGATTGGTTAATAACCCTAATTGGACAAGAATAAGCCTAGGGAGGACGAAAATGACCTAAATGTTCATCCAATGACACAAATGAACTTATTGGATGCACAAGATTGGTTAAAAACCCTAATTGGACAAGAATAAGCCTAGGGAGGACGAAAATGACCTAAATGTTCATCCAATGACACAAACACACCTATTGGAAGCACAAGATTGGTAAGAAACCCTAATTGGACAAGAATAAGCCTAAGGAGGACATAAATGACCTAAATGTTCATCCAATGACACAAACACACCTATTGAATGCACAAGATTGTTTAGAAACCCTAATTGGACAACAATAAGCTTAGGGAGGACGAAAATGACCTAAATGTTCATCCAATGACACAAATGAACTTATTGGATGCACAAGATTGGTTAAAAACCCTAATTGGACAAGAATAAGCCTAGGGAGGACGAAAATGACCTAAATGTTCATCCAATGACACAAACACACCTATTGGATGCACAAGATTGGTTAGAAACCCTAATTGGACAAGAATAAGCCTAGGGAGGACGAAAATGACCTAAATGTTAATCCAATGACACAAATGAACTTATTGGATGCACAAGATTGCTTAAAACCCTAATTGGACAAGAATAAGACTAGGGAGGACAAAAAAAAAACTAAATGTTCATCCAATGACACAAACACACCTATTGGATGCACAAGATTGGTTAGAAACCCTAATTTGACAAGAATAAGCATAGGGAGGACGAAAATGACCTAACTATTCATCCAATGACACAAATGAACTTATTGGATGCACAAGATTGCTTAAAACCCTAATTGGACAAGAATAAGACTAGGGAAGACGAAAATGACCTAAATGTTCATCCAATGACACAAACACACCTATTGGATGCACAAGATTGGTTAGAAACCCTAATTGGACAAGAATAAGCCTTGGGAGGACGAAAATGACCTAAATGTTCATCCAATGACACAAATGAACTTATTGGATGCACAAGATTGGTTAAAAACCCTAATTGGACAAGAATAAGCCTAGGGAGGACGAAAATGACCTAAATGTTCATCCAATGTCACAAACACACCTATTGGACGCACAAGATTGGTTAGAAACCCTAATTGGACCAGCATAAGCCTTGGGAGGACGAAAATGACCTAAATGTTAAACCAATGACACAAACACACCTATTGGATGCACAAGATTGGTTAGAAACCCTAATTGGACAAGAATATGCCTAGGGAGGACGAAAATGACCTAAATGTTCATCCAATGACACAAATGAACTTATTGGATGCACAAGATTGCTTAAAACCCTAATTGGACAAGAATAAGACTAGGGAGGACGAAAATGATCTAAATGTTCATCCAATGACACAAACACACCTATTGGATGCACAAGATTGGTTA
>JBBPBR010000430.1:215765-251196 GCA_037974775.1 Cicer pinnatifidum
TGAACTTATTGGATGCACAAGATTGGTTAAAAACCCAAAATTAGACAAGAATAAGCCTAGGGAGGACGAAAATAACCTAAATGTTCATCCAATGACACAAACACACCTATTGGATGCACAAGATTGGTTAAAAACCCTAATTGGACAAGAATAAGCCTAGGGAGGATGAAAATGACCTAAATGTTCATCCAATGACACAAACACACCTATTGGATGCACAAGATTGGTTAGAAACCCTAATTGGACAAGAATAAGCCTAGGGAAGACGAAAATGACCTAAATGTTAATCCAATGACACAAATGAACTTATTGGATGCACAAGATTGGTTAAAAACCCTAATTGGACAAGAATAAGCCTAGGGAGGATGAAAATGACCTAAATGTTCATCCAATGACACAAACACACCTATTGGATGCACAAGATTGGTTAAAAACCCTTATTGGACAAGAATAAGCCTAGGGAGGACGAAAATAACCTAAATGTTCATCAAATGACTAAACACACCTATTTGATGCACAAGATTGGTTAGAAACCCTAATTGGAAAAAAATAAGCCTAGGGAGGATGAAAATGACCTAAATGTTCACCCAATGACACAAATGAACTAATTGGATGCACAAGATAGTTTAAAAACCCTAATTGGACAAGAATAAGCCTAGGGAGGACGAAAATGACCTACATGTTCATCAACTGACACAAACACACCTATTGGATGCCCAAGATTGGTTAAAAACCCTAATTGGACAAGAATAAGCATAGGGAGGACGAAAATGACCTAAATGTTCATCCAATGACACAAACACACCTATTAGATGCACACGATGGGTTAGAAACCCTAATTTGACAAGAATAAGCCTAGGGAGGACGAAAATGACCTAACTATTCATCTAATGACACAAATGAACTTATTGGATGCACAAGATTGCTTAAAACCCTAATTGGACAAGAATAAGACTAGGGAGGACGAAAATAACCTAAATGTTCATCCAATGACACAAACACACCTATTGGATGCACAAGATTGGTTAGAAACCCTAATTTGACAAGAATAAGCCTAGGGAGGACTTAAAATGACCTAACTATTCATCCAATGACACAAATGAACTTATGGGATGCACAAGATTGGTTAAAAACCCTAATTGGACAAGAATAAGCCTAGGGAGGACGAAAATGACCTAAATGTTCATCCAATGACACAAACACACCTATTGGATGCCCAAGATTGGTTAAAAACCCTAATTGGACAAGAATAAGCATAGGGAGGACGAAAATGACCTAAATGTTCATGTAATGACACAAACACACCTATTGGATGCACAAGATTGGTTAGAAACCCTAATTGGACAAGAATAAGCCTAGGGAGGACGAAAATGACCTAAATGTTAATCCAATGACACAAACACACCTATTGGATGCGCAAGATTGGTTAAAAATCCTAATTGGACAAGAATAAGCCTTGGGAGGACGAAAATGACCTAAATGTTAATCCAATGACACAAATGAACTTATTGGATGCACAAGATTGGTTAAAAACCCTAATTGGACAAGAATAAGCCTAGGGAGGACGAAAATGACCTCAATGTTCATCCAATGACACAATTGAACTTATTGGATGCACAAGATTGGTTAAAAACCCTAATTGGACAAGAATAAGCCTAGGGAGGACGAAAATGACCTAAATGTTCATCCAATGACACAAACACACCTATTGGATGCACAAGATTGGTTAAAAACCCTAATTGGACAGGAATAAGCCTCGGGAGGACGAAAATGACCTAAATGTTAATCCAATGACACAAATGAACTTATTGGATGCACAAGATTGGTTAAAAACCCTAATTGGACAAGAATAAGCCTAGGGAGGACGAAAATAACCTAAATGTTCATCCAATGACACAAACACACCTATTGGAAGCACAAGATTGGTTAAAAACCCTAATTGTACAAGAATAAGCATAGGGAGGACGAAAATGACCTAAATGTTCATCCAATGACACAAACACACCTATTGGATGCACAAGATTGGTTAGAAACCCTAATTGGACAAGAATAAGCCTAGGGAGGACGAAAATGACCTAAATGTTCATCCAATGACACAAACACACCTATTGGATGCACAAGATTGGTTAAAAACCCTAATTGGACAAGAATAAGCCTAGGGAGGACGAAAATGACCTAAATGTTCATCCAATGACACAAACACACCTATTGGATGCACAAGATTGGTTAAAAACCCTAATTGGACAAGAATAAGCCTAGGGAGGACGAAAATGACCTAAAAGTTCATCCACTGACACAAACACACCTATTGGATGCAAAAGATTGGTTAGAAACCCTAATTGGACAAGAATAAGCCTAGGGAGGACGAAAATGACATTAATGTTCATCCAATGACACAAATGAACTTATTGGATGCACAAGATTGGTTAAAAACCCTAATTGGACAAGAATAAGCCTAGGGAGGACGAAAATGACCTAAATGTTCATCCAATGACACAAACACACCTATTGGATGCACAAGATTGGTTAAAAACCCTAATTGGATAAGAATAAGCATAGGGAGGACGAAAATGACCTAAATGTTCATCCAATGACACAATTGAACTTATTGGATGCACAAGATTGGTTAAAAACCCTAATTGGACAAGAATAAGCCTAGGGAGGACGAAAATGACCTAAATGTTCATCCAATGACACAAACACACCTAATGGATGCACAAGATTGTTTAGAAACCCTAATTGGACAAGAATAAGCCTAGGGAGGACGAAAATGACCTAAATGTTAATCCAATGACACAAATGAACTTATTGGATGCACAAGATTGGTTAAAAACCCTAATTGGACAAGAATAAGCCTAGGGAGGACGAAAATGACCTAAATGTTCATCCAATGACACAAACACACCTATTGGATGCACAAGATTGTTTAGAAACCCTAATTGGACAAGAATAAGACTAGGGAGGACGAAAATGACCTAAATGTTCATCCAATGACACAAACACACCTATTGGATGCAAAAGATTGGTTAGAAACCCTAATTGGACAAGAATAAGCCTAGCGAGGATGAAAATGACCTAAATATTCATCCAATGACACAAATGAACTTATTGGATGCACAAGATTGCTTAAAACCCTAATTGGACAAGAATAAGACTAGGGAGGACGAAAATAACCTAAATGTTCATCCAATGACACAAACACACCTATTGGATGCACAAGATTGGTTAGAAACCCTAATTGGACAAGAATAAGCCTAGAAAGGACGAAAATGACCTAAATGTTAATCCAATGACACAAATGAACTTATTGGATGCACAAGATTGGTTAAAAACCCTAATTGGACAAGAATAAGCCTAGGGAGGACGAAAATGACCTAAATGTTCATCCAATGACACAAACACACCTATTGGATGCACAAGATTGTTTAGAAACCCTAATTGGACAAGAATAAGACTAGGGAGGACGAAAATGACCTAAATGTTCATCCAATGACACAAACACGCCTATTGGATGCAAAAGATTGGTTAGAAACCCTAATTGGACAAGAATAAGCCTAGCGAGGATGAAAATGACCTAAATATTCATCCAATGACACAAATGAACTTATTGGATGCACAAGATTGCTTAAAACCCTAATTGGACAAGAATAAGACTAGGGAGGACGAAAATAACCTAAATGTTCATCCAATGACACAAACACACCTATTGGATGCACAAGATTGGTTAGAAACCCTAATTTGACAAGACTAAGCATAGGGAGGACGAAAATGGCTTAACTATTCATCCAATGACACAAATGAACTTATTGGATGCACAAGATTGCTTAAAACCCTAATTGGACAAGAATAAGACTAGGGAGGACGAAAATGACCTAAATGTTCATCCAATGACACAAACACACCTATTGGATGCACAAGATTGGTTAGAAACCCTAATTGGACAAGAATATGCCTAAGGAGGATGAAAATGACCTAAATATTCATCCAATGACACAAATGAACTTATTGGATGCACAAGATTGCTTAAAACCCTAATTGGACAAGAATAAGACTAAAGGACGAAAATGACCTAAATGTTCATCCAATGACACAAACACACCTATTGGATGCACAAGATTGGTTAGAAACTCTAATTGGATAAGAATAAGCCTTGGTAGGACGAAAATGACCTAAATGTTCATCCAATGACACAAATGAACTTATTGGATGCACAAGATTGGTTAAAAACCCTAATTGGACAAGAATAAGCCTAGGGAGGACGAAAATGACCTAAATGTTAATCCAATGACACAAATGAACTTATTGGATGCACAAGATTGGTTAAAAACCCAAATTGGACAAGAATAAGCCTAGGGAGGACGAAAAAGACCTAAATGTTAATCCAATGACACAAATGAACTTATTGGATGCAAAAGATTGCTTAAAACCCTAATTGGACAAGAATAAGACTAGGGAGGACGAAAATAACCTAAATGTTCATCCAATGACACAAACACAACTATTGGATGCACAAGATTTGTTAAAAACCCTAATTGGACAAGAATAAGCCTAGGGAGGACGAAAATGACCTAAATGTTCATCCAATGACACAAACACACCTATTGGATGCACAAGATTGGTTAAAAACCCTAATTGGACAAGAATAAGCCTAGGGAGGACGAAAATGACCTAAATGTTCATCCAATGACACAAACACACCTATAGGATGCACAAGATTGGTTAGAAACCCTAATTGGACAAGAATAAGCCTAGGGAGGACGAAAATGACCTAAATGTTCATCCAATGACACAAACACACCTATTGGATGCACAAGATTGGTTAGAAACCCTAATTGGACAAGAATAAGCCTAGGGAGGACGAAAATGACCTAAATGTTAATCCAATGACACAAACGAACTTATTGGATGCACAAGATTGGTTAGAAACCCTAATTGGACAAGAATAAGCCTAGGGAGGACGAAAATGACCTAAATGTTCATCCAATGACACAAACACACCTATTGGATGCACAAGATTGGTTAAAAACCCTAATTGGACAAGAATAAGCCTAGGGTGGACGAAAATGACCTAAATGTTTATCCAATGACACAAATGAACTTATTGGAGGCACAAGATTGGTTAGAAACCCTAATTGGACAAGAATAATTCTAGGGTGGACGAAAATGACCTAAATGTTTATCCAATGACACAAATGAACTTATTGGATGCACAAGATTGGTTAAAAACCCTAATTGGACAAGAATAAGCCTAGGGAGGACGAAAATGACCTAAATGTTCATCCAATGACACAAATACACCTATTGGATGCACAAGATTGGTTAGTAACCCTAATTGGACAAGAATAAGCCTAGGGAGGACGAAACTGACCTAAATGTTCATCCAATGACACAAACACACCTATTGGATGCACAAGATTGGTTAAAAACCCTAATTGAACAAGAATAAGCCTAGGGAGGACGAAAATGACGTAAATGTTCATCCAATAACACAAATGAACTTATTAGATGCACAAGATTGCTTAAAAACCCTAATTAGACAAGAATAAGCCTAGGGAGGACGAAAATGACCTAAATGTTCATCCAATGACACAAATACACCTATTGGATGCACAAGATTGGTTAGAACCCCTAATTGGACAAGAATAATCCTAGGGAGGACGAAAATGACCTAAATGTTCATCCAATGACACAAATGAACTTATTGGATGCACAAGATTGGTTAAAAACCCTAATTGGACAAGAATAAGCCTAGGGAGGACGAAAATGACCTAAATGTTCATCCAATGACACAAACACACCTATTGGATGCACAAGATTGGTTAAAAACCCTAATTGGACAAGAATAAGCCTAGGGAGGACGAAAATGACCTAAATGTTCATCCAATGACACAAATGAACTTATTGGATGCACAAGATTGGTTAAAAACCCTAATTGGACAAGAATAAGACTAGGGAGGACTAAAATGACCTAAATGTTCATCCAATGAAACAAACACACCTATTGGATGCACAAGAATGGTTAGAAACCCTAATTGGACAAGAATAAGCCTAGGGAGGACGAAAATGACCTAACTATTCATCCAATGACACAAATGAACTTATTGGATGCACAAGATTGGTTAAAAACCCTAATTGGACAAGAATAAGCCTAGGGAGGACGAAAATGACCTAAATGTTCATCCAATGACACAAACACACCTATTGGATGCACAAGATTGGTTAGAAACCCTAATTGGACAAGAATAAGCCTAGGGAGGACGAAAATGACCTAAATGTTAATCCAATGACACAAATGAACTTATTTGATGCACAAGATTGGTTAAAAACCCTAATTGGTCAAGAATAAGCCTAGGAAGGACGAAAATTACCTAAATGTTAATCCAATGACACAAATGAACTTATTGGAGGCACAAGATTGGTTAAAAACCCTAATTGGACAAGAATAAGCCTAGGGAGGATGAAAATGACCTAAATGTTCATCCAATGACACAAACACACCTATTGGATGCACAAGATTGGTTAGAAACCCTAATTGGACAAGAATAAGCCTTGGGAGGACGAAAATGACCTAAATGTTCATCCAATGACACAAATGAACTTATTGGATGCACAAGATTGGTTAAAAACCCTAATTGGACAAGAATAAGCCTAGGGAGGACGAAAATGACCTAAATGTTCATCCAATGACACAAACACACCTATTGGATGCACAAGATTGGTTAGAAACCCTAATTGGAAAAGAATAAGCCTAGGAAGGACGAAAATGACCTAAATGTTCATCCAATGACACAAATGAACTTATTGGATGCACAAGATTGGTTAAAAACCCTAATTGGACAAGAATAAGCCTAGGGAGGACGAAAATGACCTAAATATTCATCCAATGACACAAACAAACCTATTGGATGCACAAGATTGTTTAGAAACCCTAATTGGAAAAGAATAAGCCTAGGGAGGACGAAAATGACCTAAATGTTCATCCAATGACACAAATGAACTTATTGGATGCACAAGATTGCTTAAAACCCTAATTGGACAAGAATAAGACTAGGGAGGACGAAAATAACCTAAATGTTCATCCAATGACACAAACACACCTATTGGATGCACAAGAATGGTAAGAAACCCTAATTTTGACAAGAATAAGCCTAGGGAGGACGAAAATGACCTAATTATTCATCCAATGACACAAATGAACTTATTGGATGCACAAGATTGGTTAAAAACCCTAATTGGACAAGAATAAGCCTAGGGAGGACGAAAATGACCTAAATGTTCATCCAATGACACAATTGAACTTATTGGATGCACAAGATTGGTTAAAAACCCTAATTGGACAAGAATAAGCCTAGGGAGGACGAAAATGACCTAAATGTTCATCCAATGACACAAACACACCTATTGGATGCAAAAGATTGGTTAAACACCCTAATTGGACTAGAATAAGCATAGGGAGGACGAAAATGACCTAAATGTTCATCCAATGACACAAACACACCTATTGGATCAACAAGATTGGTTAGAAACCCTAATTGGACAAGAATAAGCCTAGGGAGGACGAAAATGACCTAAATATTCATCCAATGACACAAATGAACTTATTGGATGCACAAGATTGCTTAAAACCCTAATTGGACAAGAATAAGACTAGGGAGGACGAAAATGACCTAAATGTTCATCCAATGACACAAACACACCTATTGGATGCACAAGATTGGTTAGAAACCCTAATTGGACAAGAATAAGCCTAGGGAGGATGAAAATGACCTAAATTTTCATCCAATGACACAAATGAACTTATTGGATGCACAAGATTGCTTAAAACCCTAATTGGACAAGAATAAGACTAGGGAGGACGAAAATGACCTAAATGTTAATCCAATGACATAAATGAACTTATTGGATGCACAAGATTGGTTAAAAACCCTAATTGGACAAGAATAAGCCTAGGGAGGACGAAAATGACCTAAATGTTCATCCAATGACACAAATGAACTTATTGGATGCACAAGATTGGTTAAAAACCCTAATTGGACAAGTATAAGCCTAGGGTGGACGAAAATGACCTAAATGTTTATCCAATGACACAAATGAACTTATTGGATGCACAAGATTGGTTAAAAACCCTAATTGGACAAGAATAAGCCTAGGGAGGACGAAAATGACCTTAATGTTCATCCAATGACACAAACACACCTATTGGATGCACAAGATTGGTTAGAAACCCTAATTGGACAAGAATAAGCCTAGGGAGGACGAAAATGACCTAAATAATCATCCAATGACACAAATACACCTATTGGATGCACAAGATTGGTTAGAAACCCTAATTGGACAAGAATAAGCCTAGGGAGGACGAAAATGACCTAAATGTTCATCCAATGACACAAACACACCTATTGGATGCACAAGATTGGTTAGAAACCCTAATTGGACAAGAATAAGCCTAGGGAGGACGAAAATGACCTAAATGTTCATCCAATTTCACAAACACACCTATTGGATGCACTAGATTGGTTAGAAACCCTAATTGGACAAGAATAAGTCTAGGGAGGACGAAAATGACCAAAATGTTATTCCAATGACACTAATGAACTTATTGGACGCACAAGATTGGTTAAAAACCCTAATTGGACAAGAATAAGCCTAGGGAGGACGAAAATGACCTAAATGTTCATCCAATGACACAATTGAACTTATTGGATGCACAAGATTGGTTAAAAACCCTAATTGGACAAGAATAAGCCTAGGGAGGACGAAAATGACCTAAATGTTAATCCAATGACACAAACACACCTATTGGATGCCCGATATTGGTTAGAAACCATAATTGGACAAGAATAAGCCTAGGGAGGATGAAAATGACCTAAATGTTAATCCAATGACACAAATGAACTTATTGGATGCACAAGATTGGTTAAAAATCCTAATTGGACAAGAATAAGCCTAGGGAGGACGAAATTGACCTAAATGTTCATCCAATGACACAAACACACCTATTGGATGCACAAGATTGGTTAAAAACCCTAAGTGGACAAGAATAAGCCTAGGGAGGACGAAAATGACCTAAATGTTCATCCAATGACACAAACACACCTATTGGATGCACAAGATTGGTTAAAAACCCTAACTGGACAAGAATAAGCCTAGGGAGGACGAAAATGACCTAAATGTTCATCCAATGACACAAACACACCTATTGGATGCACTAGATTGGTTAGAAACCCTAATTGGACAAGAATAAGCCTAGGGAGGACGAAAATGACCTAAATGTTAATCCAATGACACAAATGAACTTATTGGACGCACAAGATTGGTTAAAAACCCTAATTGGACAAGAATAAGCCTAGGGAGGACGAAAATGACCTAAATGTTCATCCAATGACACAAACACACCTATTGGATGCACAAGATTGGTTAGAAACCCTAATTGGACAGGAATAAGTCTAGGGAGGACGAAAATGACCTAAATGTTCATCCAATGACATAAACATACCTATTGGATGCACTAGATTGGTTAGAAACCCTAATTGGACAAGAATAAGCCTAGGGAGGACGAAAATGACCTAAATGTTAATCCAATGACACAAATGAACTTATTGGATGCACAAGATTGGTTAGAAACCCTAATTGGACAAGAATAAGCCTAGGGAGGACGAAAATGACCTAAATGTTAATCCAATGACACAAATGAACTTATTGGACGCACAAGATTGGTTAAAAACCCTAATTGGAGAAGAATAAGCCTAGGGAGGACGAAAATGACCTAAATGTTCATCCAATGACACAAACACACCTATTGGATGCACAAGATTGGTTAGAAACCCTAATTGGACAAGAATAAGCCTTGGGAGGACGAAAATGACCTAAATGTTCATCCAATGACACAAATGAACTTATTGGATGCACAAGATTGGTTAAAAACCCTAATTGGACATGAATAAGCCTAGGGAGGACGAAAATAACCTAAATGTTCATCAAATGACTAAACACACCTATTTGATGCACAAGAATTGTTAGAAACCCTAATTGGACAAGAATAAGCCTAGGGAGGACGAAAATGACCTAACTATTCATCCAATGACACAAATGAACTTATTGGATGCACAAGATTGGTTAAAAACCCTAATTGGACAAGAATAAGCTTAGGGAGGACGAAAATGACCTAAATGTTCATCCAATGACACAAACACACCTATTGGATGCACAAGATTGGTTAGAAACCCTAATTGGAGAAGAATATGCCTAGGGAGGAAGAAAATGACCTAAATGTTCATCCAATGACACAAATGAACTCATTGGATGCACAAGATTGGTTAAAAACCTTAATTGGAAAAGAATAAGCCTAGGGAGGACGAAAATGACCTAAATGTTAATCCAATGACACAAATGAAGTTATTGGATGTACAAGATTGGTTAAAAACCCTAATAGGACAAGAATAAGCCTAGGGAGGACGAAAATAACCTAAATGTTCATCAAATGACTAAACACACCTATTGGATGCACAAGATTGGTTAGAAACCCTAATTGGACAAGAATAAGCCTAGGGAGGACGAAAATGACCTAAATGTTCACCCAATGACACAAATGAACTTATTGGATGCACAAGATTGGTTAAAAACCCTAATTGGACAAGAATAAGCCTAGGGAGGACGAAAATGACCTAAATGTTCATCCAATGACACAAACACACCTATTGGATGCACAAGATTGTTTAGAAACCCTAATTGGACAAAAATAAGACTAGGGAGGACGAAAATGACCTAAATGTTCATCCAATGACACAAACACACCTATTGGATGCACAAGATTGGTTAAAAACCCTAATTGGACAAGAATAAGCATAGGGAGGACGAAAATGACCTAAATGTTCATCCAATGACACAAACACACCTATTGGATGCACAAGATTGGATAGAAACCCTAATTGGACAAGAATAAGCCTAGGGAGGACGAAAATGACCTAAATATTCATCCAATGACACAAATGAACTTATTGGATGCACAAGATTGCTTAAAACCCTAATTGGACAAGAATAAGACTAGGGAGGACGAAAATGACCTAAATGTTCATCCAATGACACAAACACACCTATTGGATGCACAAGATTGGTTAGAAACCCTAATTGGACAAGAACAAGCCTTGGGAGGACGAAAATGACCTAAATGTTCATCCAATGACACAAATGAACTTATTGGATGCACAAGATTGGTTAAAAACCCTAATTGGACAAGAATAAGCCTAGGGAGGACGAAAATGACCTAAATGTTCATCCAATGACACAAACACACCTATTGGATGCACAAGATTGGTTAGAAACGCTAATTGGACCAGCATAAGCCTAGGGAGGACGAAAATGACCTAAATGTTAATCCAATGACACAAACACACCTATTGGATGCACAAGATTGGTTAGAAACCCTAATTGGACAAGAATATGCCTAGGGAGGATGAAAATGACCTAAATATTCATCCAATGACACAAATGAACTTATTGGATGCACAAGATTGCTTAAAACCCTAATTGGACAAGAATAAGACTAGGGAGGACGAAAATGACCTAAATGTTCATCCAATGACACAAACACACCTATTGGATGCACAAGATTGGTTAGAAACCCTAATTGAACAAGAATAAGCCTAGGGAGGACGAAAATGACCTAAATGTTCATCCAATGACACAAATGAACTTATTGGATGCACAAGATTGCTTAAAAACCCTTATTGGACAAGAATAAGCTTAGGGAGGACGAAAATGACCTAAATGTTCATCCAATGACACAAATGAACTTATTGGATGCACAAGATTGGTTAAAAACCCTAATTGGACAAGAATAAGCCTAGGGAGGACGAAAATGACCTAAATGTTCATCCAATGACACAAACACACCTACTGGATGCCCAAGATTGGTTAAAAACTCTAATTGGACAAGAATAAGCATAGGGAGGACGAAAATGACCTAAATGTTCATCCAATGACACAAACACACCTATTGGATGCACAAGATTGGTTAGAAACCCTAATTGGACAAGAATAAGCCTAGGGAGGACGAAAACGACCTAAATGTTCATCCAATGACACAAACACATTTATTGGATGCACTAGATTGGTTAAAAACCCTAATTGGACAAGAATAAGCCTAGGGAGGACGAAAATGACCTAAATGTTAATCCAATGACACAAACACACCTATTGGATGCCCAAGATTGGTTAGAAACCATAATTGGACAAGAATAAGCCTAGGGAGGACGAAAATGACCTAAATGTTAATCCAATGACACAAATGAACTTATTGGATGCACAAGATTGGTTAAAAACCGTAATTGGACAAGAATAATCCTAGGGAGGACGAAAATGACCTAAATGTTCATCCAATGACACAATTGAACTTATTGGATGCACAAGATTGCTTAAAACCCTAATTGGACAAGAATAAGCCTAGGGAGGACGAAAATGACCTAAATGTTCATCCAATGACACAAACACACCTATTGGATGCACAAGATTGTTTAAAAACCCTAATTGGACAAGAATAAGCCTAGGGAGGACGAAAATGACCTAAATGTTCATCCAATGACACAAATGAACATATTGGATGCACAAGATTGGTTAAAAACCCTAATTGGACAAGAATAAGCCTAGGGAAGACGAAAATGACCTAAATGTTCATCCAATGACACAATTGAACTTATTGGATGCACAAGATTGGTTAAAAACCCTAATGGGACAAGAATAAGCCTAGGGAGGATGAAAATGACCTAAATGTTCTTCCAATGACACAATTGAACTTATTGGATGCACAAGATTGGTTAAAAACCCTAATTGGACAAGAATAAGCCTAGGGAGGACGAAAATGACTTAAATGTTCATCCAATGACACAAACACACCTATTGAATGCACAAGATTGGTTAGAAACCCTAATTGGACAAGAATAAGCCTAGGGAGGACGAAAATGACCTAAATGTTAATCCAATGACACAAATGAACTTATTGGATGCACAAGATTGGTTAAAAACCCTAATTGGACAAGAATAAGCCTAGGGAGGACGCAAATGACCTAAATGTTCATCCAATGACACAAACACACCTATTGGAAGCACAAGATTGGTTAGATATCCTAATTGAACAAGAATAAGCCTTAGGAGGACGAAAATGACCTAAATGTTCATCCAATGACACAAATGAACTTATTGGATGCACAAGATTGGTTAAAAACCCTAATTGGACAAGAATAAGCCTAGGGAGGACGAAAATGACCTAAATGTTCATCCAATGACACAAACACACCTATTGGATGCACAAGATTGTTTAGAAACCCTAATTGGACAAGAATAAGCCTAGGGAGGACGAAAATGACCTAAATGTTAATCCAATGACACATATGAACTTATTGGATGCACAAGATTGGTTAAAAACCCTAATTGGACAAGAATAAGCCTAGGGAGGACGAAAATGACCTAAATGTTCATCCAATGACACAAACACACCTATTGGATGCACAAGATTGTTTAGAAACCCTAATTTGACAAGAATAAGCCTAGGGAGGACGAAAATGACCTAAATGTTCATCCAATGACACAATTGAACTTATTGGATGCACAAGATTGGTTAAAAACCCTAATTGGACAAGAATAAGCCTAGGGAGGACGAAAATGACCTAAATGTTCATCCAATGACACAAACGCACCTATTGGATGCACAAGATTGGTTAAAAACCCTAATTGGATAAGAATAAGCATAGGGAGGACGAAAATGACCTAAATGTTCATCCAATGACACAAATGAACTTATTGGATGCACAAGATTGGTTAAAAACCCTAATTGGACAAGAATAAGCCTAGGGAGGACGAAAATGACCTAAATGTTCATCCAATGAAACAAATGAACTTATTGGATGCACAAGATTGGTTAAAAACCCTAATTGGACAAGAATAAACCTAGGGAGGACGAAAATGACCTAAATGTTCGTCCAATGACACAAACACACCTATTGGATGCACAAGATTGCATAAAAACCCTAATTGGACAAGAATAAGCCTAGGGAGGACGAAAATGACCTAAATGTTCGTCCATTGACACAAACACACCTATTGGATGCACAAGATTGGTTAAAAACCCTAATTGGACAAGAATAAGCCTAGGGAGGAAGAAAATGACCTAAATGTTCATCCAATGACACAAATGAACTTATTGGATGCACAAGATTGGTTAAAAACCCTAATTGGACAAGAATAAGCCTAGGGAGGACGAAAATGACCTAAATGTTCATCCAATGACACAAATGAACTTATTGGATGCACAAGATTGGTTAAAAACCCTAATTGGACAAGAATAAGCCTAGGGAGGACGAAAATGACCTAAATGTTCATCCAATGACACAAATGAACTTATTGGATGCACTAGATTGGTTGAAAACCCTAATTGGACAAGAATAAGCCTAGGGAGGACGAAAATGACCTAAATGTTCGTCCAATGACACAAACACACCTATTGGATGCACAAGATTGCATAAAATCCCTAATTGGACAAGAATAAGACTAGGGAGGACGAAAATGACCTAAATGTTTCTCCAATGACACAAACACACCTATTGGATGCACAAGATTGATTAAAAACCCTAATTGGACAAGAATAAGCCTAGGGAGGACGAAAATGACCTAAATGTTCATCCAATGACACAAATGAACTTATTGGATGCACAAGATTGGTTAAAAACCCTAATTGGACAAGAATAAGCCTAGGGAGGACGAAAATGACCTAAATGTTCATCCAATGACACAAATGAACTTATTGGATGCACAAGATTGATTAAAAACCCTAATTGGACAAGAATAAGCCTAGGGAGGACGAAAATGACCTAAATGTTCATCCAATGACACAATTGAACTTATTGGATGCACAAGATTGGTTAAAAACCCTAATTGGACAAGAATAAGCCTAGGGAGGACGAAAATGACCTAAATGTTCATCCAATCACACAAACACACCTATTGGATGCACAAGATTGGTTAGAAACCCTAATTGGACAAGAATAAGCCTAGGGAGGACGAAAATGACCTAAATGTTAATCCAATGACACAAATGAACTTATTGGATGCACAAGATTGGTTAAAAACCCTAGTTGGACAAGAATAAGCCTAGGGAGGACGAAAATAACCTAAATGTTCATCAAATGACTAAACACACCTATTGGATGCACAAGATTGGTTAGAAACCCTAATTGGACAAGAATAAGCCTTGGGAGGACGAAAATGACCTAAATGTTCATCCAATGACACAAATGAACTTATTGGATGCACAAGATTGGTTAAAAACCCTAATTGGACAAGAATAAGCCTAGGGAGGACGAAAATGACCTAAATGTTCATCCAATGACACAAACACACCTATTGGATGCACAAGATTGGTTAGAAACCCTAATTGGACAACAATAAGCCTAGGGAGGACGAAAATGACCTAAATGATAATCCAATGACACAAATGAACTTATTGGATGCACAAGATTGGTTAAAAACCCTAATTGGACAAGAATAAGCCTAGGGAGGACGAAAATAACCTAAATGTTCATCAAATGACTAAACACACCTATTGGATGTACAAGATTGGTTAGAAACCCTAATTGGACAAGAATAAGCCTAGGGAGGACGAAAATGACCTAAATGTTCATCCAATGACAAAAACACACCTATTGGATGCACAAGATTGGTTAAAAACCCTAATTGGACAAGAATAAGCCTAGGGAGGACGAAAATGACCTAAATGTTCATCCAATGACACAAACACACCTATTGGATGCCCAAGATTGGTTAGAAACGATAATTGGACAAGAATAAGCCTAGGGAGGACGAAAATGACCTAAATGTTAATCCAATGACACAAATGAACTTATTGGATGCACAAGATTGGTTAAAAACCCTAATTGGACAAGAATAAGCCTAGGGAGGACGAAAATGACCTAAATGTTCATCCAATGACACAAACACACCTATTGGATGCACAAGATTGTTTAGAAACCCTAATTGGACAAGAATAAGACTAGGGAGGACGAAAATGACCTAAATGTTCATCCAATGACACAAACACACCTATTGGATGCAAAAGATTGGTTAGAAACCCTAATTGGACAAGAATAAGCCTAGCGAGGATGAAAATGACCTAAATATTCATCCAATGACACAAATGAACTTATTGGATGCACAAGATTGCTTAAAACCCTAATTGGACAAGAATAAGACTAGGGAGGACGAAAATAACCTAAATGTTCATCCAATGACACAAACACACCTATTGGATGCACAAGATTGGTTAGAAACCCTAATTGGACAAGAATAAGCCTAGAAAGGACGAAAATGACCTAAATGTTAATCCAATGACACAAATGAACTTATTGGATGCACAAGATTGGTTAAAAACCCTAATTGGACAAGAATAAGCCTAGGGAGGACGAAAATGACCTAAATGTTCATCCAATGACACAAACACACCTATTGGATGCACAAGATTGTTTAGAAACCCTAATTGGACAAGAATAAGACTAGGGAGGACGAAAATGACCTAAATGTTCATCCAATGACACAAACACGCCTATTGGATGCAAAAGATTGGTTAGAAACCCTAATTGGACAAGAATAAGCCTAGCGAGGATGAAAATGACCTAAATATTCATCCAATGACACAAATGAACTTATTGGATGCACAAGATTGCTTAAAACCCTAATTGGACAAGAATAAGACTAGGGAGGACGAAAATAACCTAAATGTTCATCCAATGACACAAACACACCTATTGGATGCACAAGATTGGTTAGAAACCCTAATTTGACAAGAATAAGCCTAGGGAGGACGGAAATGACCTAACTATTCATCCAATGACACAAATGAACTTATTGGATGCACAAGATTGCTTAAAACCCTAATTGGACATGAATAAGACTAGGGAGGACGAAAATGACCTAAATGTTCATCCAATGACACAAACACACCTATTGGACGCACAAGATTGGTTAGAAACCCTAATTGGACAAGAATATACCTTGGGAGGATGAAAATGACCTAAATATTCATCCAATGACACAAATGAACTTATTGGATGCACAAGATTGCTTAAAACCCTAATTGGACAAGAATAAGACTAGGGAGGACGAAAATGACCTAAATGTTCATCCAATGACACAAACACACCTATTGGATGCACAAGATTGGTTAGAAACCCTAATTCGACAAGAATATGCCTAGGGAGGATGAAAATGACCTAAATGTTCATCCAATGACACAAACACACCTATTGGATGCACAAGATTGGTTAAAAACCCTAATTGGACAAGAATAAGCATAGGGAGGACGAAAATGAGCTAAATGTTCATCCAATGACACAAACACACCTATTGGATGCACAAGATTGGTTAGAAACCCTAATTGGACAAGAATAAGCCTAGGGAGGACGAAAATGACCTAAATGTTCATCTACTGACACAAACACACCTATTGGATTCACAAGATTGGTTAGAAACCCTAATTGGACAAGAATAAGCCTAGGGAGGACGAAAATGACCTAAATGTTCATCCAATGACACAAATGAACATATTGGATGCACAAGATTGGTTAAAAACCCTAATTGGACAAGAATAAGCCTAGGGAAGACGAAAATGACCTAAATGTTCATCCAATGACACAATTGAACTTATTGGATGCACAAGATTGGTTAAAAACCCTAATGGGACAAGAATAAGCCTAGGGAGGACGAAAATGACCTAAATGTTCATCCAATGTCACAAACACACCTATTGGTTGAACAAGATTGGTTAGAAACCCTAATTGGACAAGAATAAGCCTAGGGAGGACGAAAATGACCTAAATGTTAATCCAATGACACAAATGAACTTATTGGATGCACAAGATTGGTTAAACACCGTAATTGGACAAGAATAAGCCTAAATAGGACGAAAATGATCTAAATGTTCATCCAATGACACAGTTGAACTTATTGGATGCACAAGATTGGTTAAAAACCCTAATTGGACAAGAATAAGCCTAGGGAGGACGAAAATGACCTAAATGTTAATCCAATGACACAAACACACCTATTGGATGCCCAAGATTGGTTAGAAACCATAATTGGACAAGAATAAGCCTAGGGAGGTCGAAAATGACCTAAATGTTAATCCAATGACACAAATGAACTTATTGGATGCACAAGATTGGTTAAAAACCCTAATTGGACAAGAATAAGCCTAGGGAGGACGAAAATGACCTAAATGTTCATCCAATGACACAAACACACCTATTGGATGCACAAGATTGGTTAGAAACCCTAATTGGACAAGAATAAGCCTAGGGAGGATGAAAATGACCTAAATGTTAATCCAATGACACAAGTGAACTTATTGGATGCACAAGATTGGTTAAAAACCCTAATTCGACAAGAATAAGCCTAGGGAGGACGAAAATGACCTAAATGTTCATCCAATGACACAAACACACCTATTGGATGCACATGATTGGTTAAAAACCCTAATTGGACAAGAATAAGCCTAGGGAGGACGAAAATGACCTAAATGTTCATCCAATGACACAAACACACCTATTGGATGCCCAAGATTGGTTAGAAACGATAATTGGACAAGAATAAGCCTAGGGAGGACGAAAATGACCTAAATGTTAATCCAATGACACAAATGAACTTATTGGATGCACAAGATTGGTTAAAAACCCTAATTGGACAAGAATAAGCCTAGGGAGGACGAAAATAACCTAAATGTTCATCAAATGACTAAACACACCTATTGGATGCACAAGATTAGTTAGAAATCCTAATTGGACAAGAATAAGCCTAGGGAGGACGAAAATGACCTAAATGTTCACCCAATGACACAAATGAACTTATTGGATGCACAAGATTGGTTAAAAACCCTAATTGGACAAGAATAAGCCTAGGGAGGACGAAAATGACCTAAATGTTCATCCAATGACACAAACACACCTATTGGATGCACAAGATTGGTTAGAAACCCTAATTGGACAAGAATAAGCCTAGGGAGGACGAAAATGACCTAAATGTTAATCCAATGACACAAATGAACTTATTGGATGCACAAGATTGGTTAAAAACCCTAGTTGGACAAGAATAAGCCGAGGGAGGACGAAAATAACCTAAATGTTCATCAAATGACTAAACACACCTATTGGATGCACAAGATTGGTTAGAAACCCTAATTGGACAAGAATAAGCCTAGGAAGGACGAAAATGACCTAAATGTTCACCCAATGACACAAATGAACTTATTGGATGCACAAGATTGGTTAAAAACCCTAATTGGACAAGAATAAGCCTAGGGAGGACGAAAATGACCTAAATGTTCATCCAATGACACAAACACACCTATTGGATGCACAAGATTGGTTAGAAACCCTAATTGGACAAGAATAAGCCTAGGGAGGACGAAAATGACCTAAATGTTAATCCAATGACAAAATGAACTTATTGGATGCACAAGATTGGTTAAAAACCCTAATTGGACAAGAATAAGCCTAGGGAGGACGAAAATGACCTAAATGTTCATCCAATGACAGAAACACACCTATTGGATGCACAAGATTGGTTAGAAACCCTAATTGGACAAGAATAAGCCTAGGGAGGACGAAAATGACCTAAATGTTAATCCAATGACACAAATGAACTTATTGGATGCACAAGATTGGTTAAAAACCCTAATTGGACAAGAATAAGCCTAGGGAGGACGAAAATGACCTAAATGTTCATCCAATGACACAAACACACCTATTGGATGCACAAGATTGTTTAGAAACCCTAATTGGACAAGAATAAGACTAGGGAGGACGAAAATGACCTAAATGTTCATCCAATGACACAAACACACCTATTGGATGCAAAAGATTGGTTAGAAACCCTAATTGGACAAGAATAAGCCTAGCGAGGATGAAAATGACCTAAATATTCATCCAATGACACAAATGAACTTATTGGATGCACAAGATTGCTTAAAACCCTAATTGGACAAGAATAAGACTAGGGAGGACGAAAATAACCTAAATGTTCATCCAATGACACAAACACACCTATTGGATGCACAAGATTGGTTAGAAACCCTAATTGGACAAGAATAAGCCTAGAAAGGACGAAAATGACCTAAATGTTAATCCAATGACACAAATGAACTTATTGGATGCACAAGATTGGTTAAAAACCCTAATTGGACAAGAATAAGCCTAGGGAGGACGAAAATGACCTAAATGTTCATCCAATGACACAAACACACCTATTGGATGCACAAGATTGTTTAGAAACCCTAATTGGACAAGAATAAGACTAGGGAGGACGAAAATGACCTAAATGTTCATCCAATGACACAAACACGCCTATTGGATGCAAAAGATTGGTTAGAAACCCTAATTGGACAAGAATAAGCCTAGCGAGGATGAAAATGACCTAAATATTCATCCAATGACACAAATGAACTTATTGGATGCACAAGATTGCTTAAAACCCTAATTGGACAAGAATAAGACTAGGGAGGACGAAAATAACCTAAATGTTCATCCAATGACACAAACACACCTATTGGATGCACAAGATTGGTTAGAAACCCTAATTTGACAAGAATAAGCCTAGGGAGGACGGAAATGACCTAACTATTCATCCAATGACACAAATGAACTTATTGGATGCACAAGATTGCTTAAAACCCTAATTGGACATGAATAAGACTAGGGAGGACGAAAATGACCTAAATGTTCATCCAATGACACAAACACACCTATTGGATGCACAAGATTGGTTAAAAACCCTAATTGGACAAGAATAAGCCTAGGGAGGACGAAAATGACCTAAATGTTCATCCAATGACACAAACACACCTATTGAATGCACAAGATTGTTTAAAAACCCTAATTGGACAAGAATAAGCCTAGGGAGGACGAAAATGACCTAAATGTTCATCCAATGACACAAACACACCTATTGGATGCACAAGATTGGTTAGAAACCCTAATTGGACAAGAATAAGCCTAGGATGGACGAAAATGACCTAAATGTTCATCCAATGACACAAATGAACTTATTGGATGCACAAGATTGGTTAAAAACCCTAATTGGACAAGAATAAGCCTAGGGAGGACGAAAATGACCTAAATGTTCATCCAATGACACAAATGAATTTATTGGATGCACAAGATTGCTTAAAAACCCTAATTGGATAAGAATAAGCCTAGGGAGGACGAAAATGACCTAAATGTTCATCCAATGACACAAACACACCTATTGGATGCAAAAGATTGGTTAGAAACCCTAATTGAACAAGAATAAGCCTAGGGAGGACAAAAATGACTTAAATCTTAATCCAATGACACAAATGAACTTATTGGATGCACAAGATTGCTTAAAACCCTAATTGGACAAGAATAAGACTAGGGAGGACGAAAATGACCTAAATGTTCATCCAATGACACAAACACACCTATTGGATGCACAAGATTGGTTAAAAACCCTAATTGGACAACAATAAGCCTAGGGAGGATAAAAATGACCTAAATGTTCATCTAATGACACAAACACACCTATTGGATGCACAAGATTGTTTAGAAACCCTAATTGCACAAAACTAAGCCTAGTGAGGACGAAAATAACCTAAATGTTCATCCAATGACACAAAAGAACTTATTGGATGCACAAGATTGCTTAAAACCCTAATTGGACAAGAATAAGCCTAGGGAGGACGAAAATGACCTAAATGTTCATCCAATGACACAAACACACCTATTGGATGCACAAGATTGGTTAAAAACCCTAATTGGACAAGAATAAGCCTAGGGAGGACGAAAATGACCTAAATGTTCATCCAATGACACAAATGAACTTATTGGATGCACAAGATTGCTTAAAAACCCTAATTGGACAAGAATAAGCCTAGGGAGGACGAAAATGACCTAAATGTGCATCCAATGACACAAATGAACTTATTGGATGCACAAGATTGCTTATAAACCCTAATTGGACAAGAATAAGCCTAGGGTGGACGAAAATGACCTAAATGTTTATCCAATGACACAAATGAACTTATTGGATGCACAAGATTGGTTAAAAACCCTAATTAGACAAGAATAAGCCTAGGGAGGACGAAAATGACCTAAATGTTCATCCAATGACACAAATGAACTTATTGGACGCACAAGATTGGTTAAAAACCCTAACTGGACAAGAATAAGCCTAGGGAGGACGAAAATGACCTAAATGTTCGTCCAATGACACAAACACACCTATTGGATGCACAAGATTGGTTAAAAACCCTAATTGGACAAGAATAAGCCTAGGGAGGACGAAAATGACCTAAATGTTCATCCAATGACACAAATGAACTTATTGGATGCACAAGATTGGTTAAAAACCCTAATTGGACAAGAATAAGCCTAGGGAGGACGAAAATGACCTAAATGTTCATCCAATGACACAAATGAACTTATTGGATGCACAAGATTGGTTAAAAACCCATATTGGACAAGAATAAGCCTAGGGAGGACGAAAATGACCTAAATGTTCATCCAATGACACAAACACACCTATTGGATGCACAAGATTGGTTAGAAACCCTAATTGGACAAGAATAAGCCTAGGGAGGACGAAAATGACCTAAATGTTAATCCAATGACACAAATGAACTTATTGGATGCACAAGATTGGTTAAAAACCCTAATTAGACAAGAATAAGCCTAGGGAGGACGAAAATGACCTTAAAGTTCATCCAATGACACAAACACACCTATTGGATGCACAAGATTGGTTAGAAACCCTAATTGGACAAGAATAAGCCTTGGGAGGACGAAAATGACCTAAATATTCATCCAATGACACAAATGAACTTATTGGATGCACAAGATTGGTTAAAAACCCTAATTGGACAAGAATAAGCCTAAGGAGGACGAAAATGACCTAAATATTCATCCAATGACACAAACACACCTATTGGATGCACAAGATTGGTTAGAAACCCTAATTGGACAAGAATAAGCCTAGGGAGGACGAAAATGACCTAAATGTTAATCCAATGACACAAATGAACTTATTGGATGCACAAGATTGGTTAAAAACCCTAATTGGACAAGAATAAGCCTAGGGAGGACGAAAATAACCTAAATGTTCATCAAATGACTAAACACACCTATTGGATGTACAAGATTGGTTAGAAACCCTAATTGGACAAGAATAAGCCTAGGGAGGACGAAAATGACCTAAATGTTCATCCAATGACAAAAACACACCTATTGGATGCACAAGATTGGTTAAAAACCCTAATTGGACAAGAATAAGCCTAGGGAGGATGAAAATGACTTAAATGTTCATCCAATGACACAAACACACCTATTGGATGCACACGATTGGTTAGAAACCCTAATTTGACAAGAATAAGCCTAGGGAGGACGAAAATGACCTAACTATTCATCCAATGACACAAATGAACTTATTGGATGCACAAGATTGCTTAAAACCCTAATTGGACAAGAATAAGACTAGGGAGGACGAAAATAACCTAAATGTTCATCCAATGACACAAACACACCTATTGGATGCACAAGATTGGTTAGAAACCCTAATTTGACAAGAATAAGCCTAGGGAGGACGAAAATGACCTACCTATTCATCCAATGACACAAATGAACTTATTGGATGCACAAGATTGCTTAAAACCCTAATTGGACAAGAATAAGACTAGGGAGGACGACAATGACCTAAATGTTCATCCAATGACACAAACACACCTATTGGAGGCACAAGATTGGTTAGAAACCCTAATTGGACAAGAATATGCCTAGGGAGGATGAAAATGACCTAAATATTCATCCAATGACACAAATGAACTTATTGGATGCACAAGATTGCTTAAAACCCTAATTGGACAAGAATAAGACTAGGGAGGACGAAAATGACCTAAATGTTCATCCAATGACACAAACACACCTATTGGATGCACAAGATTGGTTAGAAACCCTAATTGGACAAGAATAAGATTTGGGAGGACGAAAATGACCTAAATGTTCATCCAATGACACAAATGAACTTATTGGATGCACAAGATTGGTGAAAAACCCTAATTGGACAAGAATAAGCCTAGGGAGGACGAAAATGACCTAAATGTTCATCCAATGACACAAACACACCTATTGGATGCACAAGATTGGTTAGAAACCCTAATTGGACAAGAATAAGCCTAGGGAGGACGAAAATGACCTAAATGTTAATCCAATGACACAAATGAACTTATTGGATGCACAAGATTGGTTAAAAACCCTAAGTGGACAAGAATAAGCCTAGGGAGGACGAAAATGACCTAAATGTTCATCCAATGACACAAACACACCTATTGGATGCACAAGATTGGTTAAAAACCCTAATTGGACAAGAATAAGCCTAGGGAGGACGAAAATGACCTAAATGTTCATCCAATGACACAAACACACCTATTGGATGCACAAGATTGGTTAGAAACCTTAATTGAACAAGAATAAGCCTAGGGAGGACGAAAATGACCTAAATGTTCATCCAATGACACAAATGAACTTATTGGATGCACAAGATTGCTTAAAAACCCTAATTGGACAAGAATAAGCCTAGGGAGGACGAAAATGACCTATATGTTCATCCAATGACAAAAATGAACTTATTGGATGCACAAGATTGCTTAAAAACCCTAATTGGACAAGAATATGCCTAGGGAGGACGAAAATGACCTAAATGTTCATCCAATGACACAAATGAACTTATTGGATGCACAAGATTGCTTAAAACCCTAATTGGACAAGAATAAGACTAGGGAGGACGAAAATGACCTAAATGTTCATCCAATGACACAAACACACCTATTGGATGCACAAGATTGGTTAAAAACCCTAATTGGACAAGAATAAGCCTTGGGAGGACGAAGATGACATAGATGTCCATCCAATGACACAAATGAACTTATTGGATGCACAAGATTAGTTAAAAACCCTAATTGGACAAGAATAAGCCTAGGGTGAACGAAAATGACCTAAATGTTCATCCAATGACACAAACACACCTATTGGATGCACAAGATTGGTTAAAAACCCTAATTGGACAACAATAAGCCTAGGGAGGATGAAAATGACCTAAATGTTCATCTAATGACACAAACACACCTATTGGATGCACAAGATTGGTTAAAAACCCTAATTGCACAAAAATAAGCATTGGGAGGACGAAAATGACCTAAATTTAAATCAATGACACAAATGAACTTATTGGATGCACAAGATTGCTTAAAACCCTAATTGGACAAGAATAAGACTAGGGAGGACGAAAATGACCTAAATGTTCATCCAATGACACAAACACACCTATTGGATGCACAAGATTGGTTAGAAACCCTAATTGGACAAGAATAAGCCTAGGGAGGACGAAAATGACCTAAATGTTAATCCAATGACACAAATGAACTTATTGGATGCACAAGATTGGTTAAAAACCCTAATGGGTCAAGAATAAGCCTAGGAAGGACGAAAATGACCTAAATGTTAATCCAATGACACAAATGAACTTATTGGAGGCACAAGATTGGTTAAGAACCCTAATTGGACAAGAATTAGCCTAGGGAGGATGAAAATGACCTAAATGTTCATCCAATGACACAAACACACCTATTGGATGCACAAGATTGGTTAGAAACCCTAATTGGACAAGAATAAGCCTAGGGAGGACGAAAATGACCTAAATGTTAATCCAATGACACAAACGAACGTATTGGATGCACAAGATTGGTTAAAAACCCTAATTGGACAAGAATAAGCCTAGGGAGGACGAAAATGACCTAAATGTTCATCCAATGACACAAACACACCTATTGGATGCACAAGATTGGTTAGAAACCCTAATTGGACAAGAATAAGCCTAGGGAGGATGAAAATGACCTAAATATTCATCCAATGACACAAATGAATTATTGGATGCACAAGATTGCTTAAAACGCTAATTGGACAAGAATAAGACTAGGGAGGACGAAAATGACCTAAATGTTCATCCAATGACACAAACACAACTATTGGATGCACAAGATTGGTTAGAAACCCTAATTGGACAAGAATAAGCCTAGGGAGGACGAAAATGACCTAAATGTTCATCCAATGACACAAACACACCTATTGGATGCACAAGATTGGTTAGAAACCCTAATTGGACAAGAATAAGCCTAGGGAGGACGAAAATGACTTAAATGTTCATCCAATGACACAAACACACCTATTGGATAAACAAGATTGGTTAGAAACCCTAATTGGACAAGAATAAGCCTAGGGAGGACGAAAATGACCTAAATGTTCACCCAATGACACAAATAAACATATTGGATGCACAAGATTGGTTAAAAACCCTAATTGGACAAGAATAAGCCTAGGGAGGACGAAAATGACCTAAATGTTCATCCAATGACACAAACACACCTATTGGATGCACAAGATTGGTTAGAAACCCTAATTGGACAAGAATAAGCCTAGGGAGGACGAAAATGACGTAAATGTTAATCCAATGACACAAATGAAGTTATTGGATGCACAAGAATGGTTAAAAACCCTAATTGGACAAGAATAAGCCTAGGGAGGACGAAAATGACCTAAATGTTCATCCAATGACACAAACACACCTATTGGATGCACAAGATTGGTTAGAAACCCTAATTGGACAAGAATAAGCCTAGGGAGGACGAAAATGCCCTAAATGTTAATCCAATGACACAAATGAACTTATTGGATGCACAAGATTGCTTAAAACCCTAATTGGACAAGAATAAGACTAGGGAGGACGAAAATAACCTAAATGTTCATCCAATGACACAAACACACCTATTGGATGCACAAGATTGGTTAGAAACCCTAATTTGACAAGAATATGCCTAGGGAGGACGAAAATGACCTAACTATTCATCCAATGACACAAATGAACTTATTGGATGCACAAGATTGGTTAAAAACCCTAATTGGACAAGAATAAGCCTAGGGAGGACGAAAATGACCTAAATGTTCATCCAATGACACAAACACACCTATTGGATGCCCAAGATTGGTTAAAAACCCTAATTGGACAAGAATAAGCATAGGGAGGACGAAAATGACCTAAATGTTCATTCAATGACACAAACACACCTATTGGATGCACACGATTGGTTAGAAACCCTAATTTGACAAGAATAAGCCTAGGGAGGACGAAAATGACCTAACTATTCATCCAATGACACAAATGAACTTATTGGATGCACAAGATTGCTTAAATTCCTAATTGGACAAGAATAAGACTAGGGAGGACGAAAATGACCTAAATGTTCATCCAATGACACAAACACACCTATTGGATGCACAAGATTGGTTAGAAACCCTAATTTGACAAGAATAAGCCTAGGGAGGACGAAAATGACCTAACTATTCATCCAATGACACAAATGAACTTATTGGATGCACAAGATTGCTTAAAACCCTAATTGGACAAGAATAAGACTAAGGAGGACGAAAATAACCTAAATGTTCATCCAATGACACAAACACACCTATTGGATGCATAAGATTGGTTAGAAACCCTAATTGGACAAGAATAAGCCTAGGGTGGACGAAAATGACCTAAATGATCATCAAATGACTAAACACACCTATTGGATGCACAAGATTGGTTAAAAACCCTAATTGGACAAGAATAAGCCTAGGGAGGACGAAAATGACCTAAATGTTAATCCAATGACACAAATGAACTTATTGGATGCACAAGATTGGTTAAAAACCCTAATTGGACAAGAATAAGCCTAGGGAGGACGAAAATGACCTAAATGTTCATCCAATGAAACAAACACACCTATTGGATACACAAGATTGTTTAGAAACCCTAATTGGACAAGAATAAGCCTAGGGAGGACGAAAATGACCTAAATGTTAATCCAATGACACAAATGAACTTATTGGATGCACAAGATTGCTTAAAACCCTAATTGGACAAGAATAAGACTAGGGAGGACGAAAATAACCTAAATGTTCATCCAATGACACAAACACACCTATTGGATGCACAAGATTGCTTAGAAACCCTAATTTGACAAGAATAAGCCTAGGGAGGACGAAAATGACCTACCTATTCATCCAATGACACAAATGAACTTATTGGATGCACAAGATTGCTTAAAACCCTAATTGGACAAGAATAAGACTAGGGAGGACGACAATGACCTAAATGTTCATCCAATGACACAAACACACCTATTGGAGGCACAAGATTGGTTAGAAACCCTAATTGGACAAGAATATGCCTAGGGAGGATGAAAATGACCTAAATATTCATCCAATGACACAAATGAACTTATTGGATGCACAAGATGGCTTAAAACCCTAATTGGACAAGAATAAGACTAGGGAGGACGAAAATGACCTAAATGTTAATCCAATGACACAAACACACCTATTGGATGCACAAGATTGGTTAGAAACCCTAATTGGACAAGAAAAAGCCATGGGAGGATGAAAATGTCCTAAATTTCATCCAATGACACAAATGAACTTATTGGATGCACAAGATTGGTTAAAAACCCTAATTGGACAAGAATAAGCCTAGGGAGGACGAAAATGACCTAAATGTTCATCCAATGACACAAACACACCTATTGAATGCACAAGATTGGTTAAAAACCCTAATTGGATAAGAATAAGCAAAGGGAGGACGAAAATGACCTAAATGTTCATCCAATGACACAAATGAACTAATTGGATGCACAAGATTGGTTAAAAACCCTAAATGGACAAGAATAAGCCTAGGGAGGACGAAAATGACCTAAATGTTCATCCAATGACACAATTGAACTTATTGGATGCACAAGATTGGTTAAAAACCCTAATTGGACAAGAATAAGCCTAGGGAGGACGAAAATGACCTAAATGTTAATCCAATGACACAAACACACCTATTGGATGCCCAAGATTGGTTAGAAACCATAATTGGACAAGAATAAGCCTAGGGAGGTCGAAAATGACCTAAGTGTTAATCCAATGACACAAATGAACTTATTGGATGCACAAGATTGGTTAAAAACCCTAATTGGACAAGAATAAGCCTAGGGAGGACGAAAATGACCTAAATGTTCATCCAATGACACAAACACACCTATTGGATGCACAAGATTGGTTAGAAACCCTAATTGGACAAGAATAAGCCTAGGGAGGACGAAAATGACCTAAATGTTAATCCAATGACACAAATGAACTTATTGGATGCACAAGATTGGTTAAAAACACTAATTGGACAAGATTAAGCCTAGGGAGGACGACAGTGACCTAAATGTTCATCAAATGACTAAACACACCTATTGGATGCACAAGATTGGTTAGAAACCCTAATTGGACAAGAATAAGCCTAGGGAGGATGAAAATGACTTAAATGTTCATCCAAAGACACAAATGAACTTATTGGATGCACAAGATTGGTTAAAAACCCTAATTGGACAAGAATAAGCCTAGGGAGGACGAAAATGACCTAAATGTTCATCCAATGACACAAACACACCTATTGGATGCACAAGATTGTTTACAAACCCTAATTGGACAAGAATAAGCCTTGGGAGGACGAAAATTACCTAAATGTTCATCCAATGACACAAATGAACATATTGGATGCACAAGATTGGTTAAAAACCCTAATTGGACAAGAATAAGCCTAGGGAGGACGAAAATGACCTAAATGTTCATCCAATGACACAAACACACCTATTGGATGCACAAGATTGGTTAGAAACCCTAATTGGACAAGAATAAGCCTAGGGAGGACGAAAATGACCTAAATGTTAATCCAATGACAAAAATGAACTTATTGAATGCACAAGATTGCTTAAAAACACTAATTGGACAAGAATAAGCCTAGGGAGGACGAAAATGACCTAAATGTTCATCCAATGACACAAACACACCTATTGGATGCACAAGATTGGTTAGAAACCCTAATTGGACAAGAATAAGCCTTGGGAGGACAAAAATGACCTAAATGTTCATCCAATGACACAAATGAACTTATTGGATGCACAAGATTGGGTAAAAACCCTAATTGGACAAGAATAAGCCTAGGGAGGACGAAAATGACCTAAATGTTCATCCAATGACACAAACACACCTATTGGATGCACAAGATTGGTTAGAAACCCTAATTGGACAAGAATAAGCCTAGGGAGGACGAAAATGACCTAAATGTTCGTCCAATAACACAAACACGCCTATTGGATGCACAAGATTGGTTAAAAACCCTAATTGGACAAGAATAAGCCTAGGGTGGACGAAAATGACCTAAATGTTTATCCAATGACACAAATGAACTTATTGGATGCACAAGATTGGTTAAAAACCCTAATTGGACAAGAATAAGCCTAGGGAGGACGAAAATGACCTAAATGTTCATCCAATGACACAAATGAACTTATTGGATGCACAAGATTGCTTAAAAACCCTAATTGGACAAGGATAAGCCTAGGGAGGACGAAAATGACCTAAATGTTCATCCAATGACACAAATACACCTATTGGATGCACAAGATTGGTTAGAAACCCTAATTGGACAAGAATAAGCCTAGGGAGGACGAAAATGACCTAAATGTTCATCCAAAGACACAAACACACCTATTGGATGCACAAGATTGGTTAAAAAGCCTAATTGGACAAGAATAAGCCAAGGGTGGAAGGAAAATGACCTAAATGTTTATCCAATGACACAAATGAACTTATTGGATGCACAAGACTGGTTAAAAACCCTAATTGGATAAGCATAAGCCAAGGGAGGACGAAAATGACCTAAATGTTCATCCAATGACACAAACACACCTATTGGATGCACAAGATTGGTTAAAAACCCTAATTGGACAAGAATAAGCCTAGGGAGGACGAAAATGACCTAAATGTTCATCCAATGACACAAACACACCTATTGGATGCACAAGATTGGTTAGAAACCCTAATTGGACAAGAATAAGCCTAGGGAGCATGAAAATGACCTAAATATTCATCCAATGACACAAATGAACTTATTGGATGCACAAGATTGCTTAAAACCCTAATTGGACAAGAATAAGACTAGGGAGGACGAAAATGACCTAAATGTTAATCAAATGACACAAATGAACTTATTGGATGCACAAGATTGCTTAAAACCCTAATTGGACAAGAATAAGCCTAGGGAGGACGAAAATGACCTAAATGTTCATCCAATGACACAAACACACCTATTGGATGCACAAGATTGGTTAAAAACCCTAATTGGACAAGAATAAGCCTTTGGAGGACGAAAATGACCTAAATGTTCATCCAATGACACAAATGAACTTATTGGATGCACAAGATTGGTTAAAAACCCTAATTGGACAAGAATAAGCCTAGGGAGGACGAAAATGACCTAAATGTTCATCCAATGACACAAACACACCTATTGGATGCACAAGATTGGTTAAAAACTCTAATTGGACAAGAATAAGCCTAGGAAGGACGAAAATGACCTAAATGTTCATCCAATGACACAAATGAACTTATTGGATGCACAAGATTGGTTAAAAACCCTAATTGGACAAGAATAAGCCTAGGGAGGACGAAAATGACCTAAATGTTCATCCAATGACACAAATGAACTTATTGGATGCACAAGATGGGTTGAAAACCCTAATTGGACAAGAATAAGCCTAGGGAGGACGAAAATGACCTAAATGTTCATCCAATGACACAAATGAACTTATTGGATGCACAAGATTGGTTAAAAACCCTAATTGGACAAGAATAAGCCTAGGGAGGACGAAAATGACCTAAATGTTCATCCAATGACACAACACATCTATTGGATGCACAAGATTGCATAAAAACCCTAATTGGACAAGAATAAGACTAGGGAGGACGAAAATGACCTAAATGTTCATCCAATGACACAAATGAACTTATTGGATGCACAAGATTGGTTAAAAACCCTAATTGGACAAGAATAAGCCTAAGGTGGACGAAAATGACCTAAATGTTCATCCAATGACACAAACACACCTATTGGATGCACAAGATTGTTTAGAAACCCTAATTGGACAAGAATAAGCCTAGGGAGGACGAAAATGACCTAAATGTTCATCCAATGACACAAATGAACATATTGGATGCACAAGATTGGTTAAAAACCCTAATTGGACAAGAATAAGCCTAGGGAAGACGAAAATGACCTAAATGTTCATCCAATGACACAAACACACCTATTGGATGCAAAAGATTGGTTAAAAACCCTAATTGGACAAGAATAAGCCTAGGGAGGACGAAAATGACCTAAATGTTCATCCAATGACACAAACACACCTATTGGATGCACAAGATTGTTTAGAAACCCTAATTGGACAAGAATAAGCCTAGGGAGGACGAAAATGACCTAAATGTTCATCCAATGACACAAACACACCTATTGGATGCACACGATTGGTTAGAAACCCTAATTTGACAAGAATAAGCCTAGGGAGGATGAAAATGACCTAACTATTCATCCAATGACACAAATGAACTTATTGGATGCACAAGATTGCTTAAAACCCTAATTGGACATGCCTAGGGAGGACGAAAATGACCTAAATGTTTACCCAATGACACAAATGAACTTATAAGATGCACAAGATTGGTTAAAAACCCTAATTGGACAAGAATAAGCCTAGGGAGGACGAAAATGACCTAAATGTTCATCCAATGACACAAACACACCTATTGGATGCACAAGATTGGTTAAAAACCCTAATTGGACAAGAATAAGCCTACGGAGGACGAAAATGACCTAAATGTTCATCCAATGACACAAACACACCTATTGGATGCACAAGATTGGTTAGAAACCCTAATTGGACAAGAATAAGCCTAGGGAGGACGAAAATGACCTAAATGTTAATCCAATGACACAAATGAACTTATTGGATGCACAAGATTGCTTAAAACCCTAATTAGACAAGAATAAGACTAGGGAGGACGAAACTGACCTAAATGTTCATCCAATGACACAAACACACCTATTGGATGCACAAGATTGGTTAGAAACCCTAATTGGACAAGAATAAGCCTTGGGAGGACGAAAATGACCTAAATGTTCATCCAATGACACAAATGAACTTATTGGATGCACAAGATTGGTTGAAAATCCTAATTGGACAAGAATAAGCCTAGGGAGGACGAAAATGACCTAAATGTTCATCCAATGACACAAACACACCTATTGGATGCACAAGATTGGTTAGAAACCCTAATTGGACAAGCATAAGCCTAGGGAGGACGAAAATGACCTAAATGTTAATCCAATGACACAAATGAACTTATTGGATGCACAAGATTGTTTAAAAACCCTAATTGGACAAGAATAAGCCTAGAGAGGACGAAAATAACCTAAATTTTCATCAAATGACTAAACACACCTATTGGATGCACAAGATTGGTTAGAAACCCTAATTGGACAAGAATAAGCCTAGGGAGGACGAAAATGACCTAAATGTTCATCCAATGACACAAATGAACTTATTGGATGTACAAGATTGGTTAAAAACCCTAATTGGACAAGAATAAGCCTAGGGAGGACGAAAATACCTAAATGTTCATCCAATGACACAAACACACCTATTGGATGCACAAGATTGTTTAGAAACCCTAATGGGACAAGAATAAGCCTAGGGAGGACGAAAATGACCTAACTATTCATCCAATGACACAAATGAACTTATTGGATGCACAAGATTGCTTAAAACCCTAATTGGACAAGAATAAGCCTAGGGAGGACGAAAATGACCTAAATATTCATCCAATGACACAAATGAACTTATTGGAAGCACAAGATTGCTTAAAACCCTAATTCGACAAGAATAAGACTAGGGAGGACGTAAATGACCTAACTATTCATCCAATGACACAAATGAACTTATTGGATGCACAAGATTGCTTAAAACCCTAATTGGACAAGAATAAGCCTAGGGAGGACGAAAATGACCTAAATGTTCATCCAATGACACAAACACACCTATTGGATGCACAAGATTGGTTAGAAACCCTAATTGGACAAGAATAAGCCTTGGGAGGACGAAAATGACCTAAATGTTCATCAAATGACTAAACACACCTATTGGATGCACAAGATTGGTTAGAAACCCTAATTGGACAAGAATAAGCCTAGGGAGGACGAAAATGACCTAAATGTTCACCCAATGACACAAATGAACTTATTGGATGCACAAGATTGGTTAAAAACCCTAATTGGACAAGAATAAGCCTAGGGAGGACGAAAATGACCTAAATGTTCATCCAATGACACAAACACACCTATTGGATGCACAAGATTGGTTAAAAACCCTAATTGGACAAGAATACGCCTAGGGAGGACGAAAATGACCTAAATGTTCATCCAATGACACAAACAGACCTATTGGATGCACACGATTGGTTAGAAACCCTAATTTGACAAGAATAAGCCTAGGGAGGACGAAAATGACCTAAATGACAATCCAATGACACAAATGAACTTATTGGATGCACAAGATTGGTTAAAAACCCTAATTGGACAAGAATAAGCTTAGGGAGGACAAAAATGACCTAAATGTTAATCCAATGACACAAATGAACTTATTGGATGCACAAGATTGGTTAAAAACCCTAATTGGACAAGAATAAGCCTAGGGAGGACGAAAATGACCTAAATGTTCATCCAATGACACAAACACACCTATTGGATGCACAAGATTGTTTAGAAACCCTAATTGGACAAGAATAAGCTTAGGAAGGACGAAAATGACCTAAATGTTCATCCAATGACACAAATGAACATATTGGATGCACAAGATTGGTTAAAAACCGTAATTGGACAAGAATAAGCCTAGGGAGGATGAAAATGACCTAAATGTTCATCCAATGTCACAAACACACCTATTGGATGCACAAGATTGGTTAGAAACCCTAATTGGACAAGAATAAGCCTAGGGAGGACGAAAATGACCTAAATGTTAATCCAATGACACAAAAGAACTTATTGGATGCACAAGATTGGTTAAAAACCGTAATTGGACAAGAATAAGCCTAGGGAGGATGAAAATGACCTAAATGTTCATCCAATGACACAATTGAACTTATTGGATGCACAAGATTGGTTAAAAACCCTAATTGGACAAAAATAAGCCTAGGGAGGACGAAAATGACTTAAATGTTCATCCAATGACACAAATGAACATATTGGATGCACAAGATTGGTTAAAAACCGTAGTTGGACAAGAATAAGCCTAGGGTGGACGAAAATGACCTAAATGTTCATCCAATGACACAATTGAACTTATTGGATGCACAAGATTGGTTAAAAACCCTAATGGGACAAGAATAAGCCTAGGGAGGACGAAAATGACCTAAATGTTCATCCAATG
>JBBPBR010000431.1:0-116677 GCA_037974775.1 Cicer pinnatifidum
CATTGGATGAACATTTAGGTCATTTTCGTCCTCCCTATGCTTATTCTTGTCCAATTAGGGTTTTAACCAATCTAGGGCATCCAATAGGTGTGTTTGTGTCATTGGATGAACATTTAGGTCATTTTCGTCCTCCCTAGGCTTATTCTTGTCCAATTAGGGTTTTTAACCAATCTTGTGCATACAATAAGTTCATTTGTGTCATTGGATGAACATTTAGGTCATTTTCGTCCTCCCTAGGCTTATTCTTTCCCAATTAGGGTTTCTAACCAATCTTGTGCATCCAATAGGTGTGTTTAGTCATTTGATGAACATTTAGGTTATTTTCCTCTTCCCTAGGCTTATTCTTGTCCAATTAAGGTTTTTAACTAATCTTGTGCATCCAATAGGTGTGTTTGTGTCATTGGATGAACATTTAGGTCTTTTTCGTCCTCCCTAGGCTTATTCTTGTCCAATTAGGGTTTTTAACCAATCTTGTGCATCCAATAAGTTCATTTGTGTCATTGGGTGAACACTTAGGTCATTTTCGTCCTCCCTAGGCATATTCTTGTCCAATTAGGGTTTCTAACCAATCTTGTGCATCCAATAGGTGTGTTTGTGTCATTGGATGAACATTTAGGTCATTTTCGTCCTCCCTAGTCTTATTCTTGTCCAATTAGGGTTATAAGCAATCTTGTGCATCCAATAAGTTCATTTGTGTCATTGGATGAATAGTTAGGTCATTTTCGTCCTCCCTAGTCTTATTCTTGTCCAATTAGGGTTTTAAGCAATCTTGTACATCCAATAAGTTCATTTGTGTCATTGGATAAATATTTAGGTCATTTTCATCCTCCCTAGGCATATTCTTGTCCAATTAGGGTTTCTAACCAATCTTGTGCATCCAATAGGTGTGTTTGTGTCATTGGATGAACATTTAGGTCATTTTCGTCCTCCCTAGTCTAATTCTTGTCCAATTAGAGTTTTAAGCAATCTTGTGCATCCAATAAGTTCATTTGTGTCATTGGATGAATAGTTAGGTCATTTTTGTCCTCCCTAGGCTTATTCTTGTCAAATTAGGGTTTCTAACCAATCTTGTGCATCCAATAGGTGTGTTTGTGTCATTGGATGAACATTTAGGTTATTTTCGTCCTCCCTAGTCTTATTCTTGTCCAATTAGGGTTTTAAGCAATCTTGTGCATCCAATAAGTTCATTTGTGTCATTGGATGAATAGTTAGGTCATTTTCGTCCTCCCTAGGCTTATTCTTGTCAAATTAGGGTTTCTAACCAATCTTGTGCATCCAATAGGTGTGTTTGTGTCATTGGATGAACATTTAGGTTATTTTCGTCCTCCCTAGTCTTATTCTTGTCCAATTAGGGTTTTAAGCAATCATGTGCATCCAATAAGTTCATTTGTGTCATTGGATGAATAGTTAGGTCATTTTCGTCCTCCCTAGGCTTATTCTTGTCAAATAAGGGTTTCTAACCAATCTTGTGCATCCAATAGGTGTGTTTGTGTCATTGGATGAACATTTAGGTTATTTTCGTCCTCCCTAGTCTTATTCTTGTCCAATTAGGGTTTTAAGCAATCTTGTGAATCCAATAAGTTCATTTGTGTCATTGGATGAATAGTTAGGTCATTTTCGTCCTCCCTAGGCTTATTCTTGTCAAATTAGGGTTTCTAACCAATCTTGTGCATCCAATAGGTGTGTTTGTGTCATTGGATGAACATTTAGGTTATTTTCGTCCTCCCTAGTCTTATTCTTGTCCAATTAGGGTTATAAGCAATCTTGTGCATCCAATAAGTTCATATGTGTCATTGGATGAATAGTTAGGTCATTTTCGTCCTCCCTAGGCTTATTCTTGTCAAATTAGGGTTTCTAACCAATCTTGTGCATCCAATAGGTGTGTTTGTGTCATTGGATGAACATTTAGGTTATTTTCGTCCTCCCTAGTCTTATTCTTGTCCAATTAGGGTTTTAAGCAATCTTGTGCATCCAATAAGTTCATTTGTGTCATTGGAGGAATAGTTAGGTCATTTTCGTCCTCCCTAGGCTTATTCTTGTCCTATTAGGGTTTTTAACCAATCTTGTGCATCCAATAAGTTCATTTGTGTCATTGGATGAACATTTAGGTCATTTTCGTCCTCCCTAGGCTTATTCTTGTCCAATTAGGGTTTTTAACCAATCTTGTGCATCCAATAGGTGTGTTTGTGTCATTGGATGAACATTTAGGTCATTTTCGTCCTCCCTAGGCTTATTCTTGTCCAATTAGGGTTTTTAACCAATCTTGTGCATCCAATAAGTTCATTTGTGTCATTGGATTAACATTTAGGTCATTTTCGTCCTTCCTAGGTTATTCTTGTCCAATTAGGGTTTCTGACCAATCTTGTGCATCCAATAGGTGTGTTTGTGTCATTGGATGAACATTTAGGTCATTTTCGTCCTCCCTAGGCTTATTCTTGTCCAATTAGGGTTTTTAACCAATCTTGTGCATCCAATAAGTTCATTTGTGTCATTGGATAAATATTTAGGTCATTTTCGTCAACCCTAGGCTTATTCTTGTCCAATTAGGGTTTTTAACCAATCTTGTGCATCCAATAGGTGTATTTGTGTCATTGGATGAACATTTAGGTCATTTTCGTCCTCCCTAGGCTTATTCTTGTCCAATTAGGGTTTTTCAGCAATCTTGTGCATCAAATAAGTTCATTTGTGTCATTGGATGAACATTTAGGTCATTTTCGTCCTCCCCAGGCTTATTCTTGTCCAATTAGGGTTTTTAACCAATCTTGTGCATCCAATAAGTTCATTTGTGTCATTGGATGAACATTTAGGTCATTTTCGTCCTCCCAAGGCTTATTCTTGTCCAATTAGGGTTTCTAACCAATCTTGTGCATCCAATAGGTGTGTTTGTGTCATTGGATGAACATTTAGGTCATTTTCGTCCTCCCTAGGCTTATTCTTGATCAATTAGGGTATTTAACCAATCTTGTGCATCCAATAAGTTCATTTGTGTCATTGGATTAACATTTAGGTCATTTTTGTCCTTCCTAGGCTTATTCTTGTCCAATTAGGGTTTCTAACCAATCTTGTGCATCCAATAGGTGTGTTTGTGTCATTGGATGAACATTTAGGTCATTTTCGTCCTCCCAAGGCTTATTCTTGTCCAATTATGGTTTCTAACCAATCTTGTGCATCCAATAGGTGTGTTTGTGTCATTGGATGAACATTTAGGTCATTTTCGTCCTCCCTAGGCTTATTCTTGTCCAATTAGGGTTTTTAACCAATCTTGTGCATCCAATAAGTTCATTTGTGTCATTGGATGAACGTTTAGGTCATTTTCGTCCTCCAAAGGCTTATTCTTGTCCAATTAGGGTTTCTAACCAATCTTGTGCATCCAATAGGTGTGTTTGTGTCATTGGATGAACATTTAGGTCATTTTCGTCCTCCCTAGGCTTATTCTTGTCCAATTAGGGTTTTTAACCAATCTTGTGCATCCAATAAGTTCATTTGTGTCATTGGATTAACATTTAGGTCATTTTCGTCCTTCCTAGGCTTATTCTTGAACAATTAGGGTTTCTTACCAATCTTGTGCATCCAATAGGTGTGTTTGTGTCATTGGATGAACATTTAGGTCATTTTCGTCCTCCCTAGGCTTATTCTTGTCCAATTAGGGTTTTTAACCAATCTTGTGCATCCAATAAGTTCATTTGTGTCATTGGATTAACATTTAGGTCATTTTCGTCCTTCCTAGGCTTATTGTTGTCCAATTAGGGTTTCTAACCAATCTTGTGCATCCAATAGGTGTGTTTGTGTCATTGGATGAACATTTAGGTCATTTTCGTCCTCCCTAGGCTTATTCTTGTCCAATTAGGGTTTTTAACCAATCTTGTGCATCCAATAAGTTCATTTGTGTCATTGGATGAACATTTAGATCATTTTCGTCCTCCCTATGCTTATTCTTGTCCAATTAGGGTTTTTAACCAATCTTGTGCATCCAATAGGTGTGTTTGTGTCATTGGATGAACATTTAGGTCATTTTCGTCCTCCCTAGGCTTATTCTTGTCCAATTAGGGTTTTTAACCAATCTTGTGCATCCAATAAGTTCATTTGTGTCATTGGATTACTATTTAGGTCGTTTTCGTCCTCCCTAGGCTTATTCTTGTCCAATTAGGGTTTCTAACCAATCTTGTGCATCCAATAGGTGTGTTTGTGTCATTGGATGAACATTTAGGTCATTTTCGTCCTCCCTAGGCTTATTCTTGTCAAATTAGGGTTTTTAACCAATCTTGTGCATCCAATAAGTTCATTTGTGTCATTGGATTAACATTTAGGTCATTTTCGTCCTCCCTAGGCTTATTCTTGTCCAATTAGGGTTTCTAACCAATCTTGTGCATCCAATAGTTGTGTTTGTGTCATTGGATTAACATTTAGGTCATTGTCGTCCTCCCTAGGCTTATTCTTGTCCAATTAGGGTTTTTAACCAATCTTGTGCATCCAATAAGTTCATTTGTGTCATTGGATTAACATGTAGGTCATTTTCGTCCTTCATAGGCTTATTCTTGTCCAACTAGGGTTGCTAACCAATCTTGTGCATCCAATAGGTGTGTTTGTGTCATTGGATGAACATTTAGGTCATTTTCGTCCTCCCTAGGCTTATTCTTGTCCAATTAGGGTTTTTAACCAATCTTGTGCATCCAATAAGTTCATTTGTGTCATTGGATGAACATTTAGGTCATTTTCGTCCTCCCTTGGCTTATTCTTGTCCAATTAAGGTTTCTAAACAATCTTGTGCATCCAATAGGTGTGTTTGTGTCATTGGATGAACATTTAGGTCTTTTTCGTCCTCCCTAGGCTTATTCTTGTCCAATTAGGGTTTTTAACCAATCTTGTGCATCCAATAAGTTCATTTGTGTCATTGGGTGAACACTTAGGTCATTTTCGTCCTCCCTAGGCATATTCTTGTCCAATTAGGGTTTCTAACCAATCTTGTGCATCCAATAGGTGTGTTTGTGTCATTGGATGAACATTTAGGTTATTTTCGTCCTCCCTAGTCTTATTCTTGTCCAATTAGGGTTTTAAGCAATCTTGTGCATCCAATAAGTTCATTTGTGTCATTGGATGAATAGTTAAGTCATTTTCGTCCTCCCTATGCTTATTCTTGTCAAATTAGGGTTTCTAACCCATCTTGTGCATCCAATAGGTGTGTTTGTGTCATTAGATGAACATTTAGGTCATTTTCGTCCTCCCTAGGCTTATTCTTGTCAAATTAGGGTTTCTAACCAATCGTGTGCATCCAATAGGTGTGTTTGTGTCATTGGATGAACATTTAGGTCATTTTGGTCCTCCCTAGGCTTATTCTTGTCCAATTAGGGTTTCTAAACAATCTTGTGCATCCAATAGGTGTGTTTGTGTCATTGGATGAACATTTAGGTCATTTTCGTCCTCCCTAGGCTTATTCTTGTCCAATTAGGGTTTTTAACCAATCTTGTGCGTCCAATAAGTTCATTTGTGTCATTGGATTAACATTTAGGTCATTTTCATTCACCCTAGGCTTATTCTTGTCCAATTAGGGTTTTTAACCAATATTGTGCATCCAATAGGTGTGTTTGTGTCATTGGATGAACATTTAGGTCATTTCCGTCCTCACTAGGCTTATTCTTGTCCAATTAGGGTTTCTAACCAATCTTGTGCATCCAATAGGTGTGTTTGTGACATTGGATGAACATTTAGGTCATTTTCGTCCTCCCTATGCTTATTCTTGTCCAATTAGGGTTTTAACCAATCTAGGGCATCCAATAGGTGTGTTTGTGTCATTGGATGAACATTTAGGTCATTTTGGTCCTCCCTAGGCTTATTCTTGTCCAATTAGGGTTTTTAACCAATCTTGTGCATCCAATAATTTCATTTGTGTCATTGGATGAACATTTAGGTCATTTTCGTCCTCCCTAGGCTTATTCTTTCCCAATTAGGGTTTCTAAACAATCTTGTGCATCCAATAGGTGTGTTTAGTCATTTGATGAACATTTAGGTTATTTTCGTCCTCCCTAGGCTTATTCTTGTCCAATTAAGGTTTTTAACCAATCTTGTGCATCCAATAGGTGTGTTTGTGTCATTGGATGAACATTTAGGTCTTTTTCGTCCTCCCTAGGCTTATTCTTGTCCAATTAGGGTTTTTAACCAATCTTGTGCATCCAATAAGTTCATTTGTGTCATTGGGTGAACACTTAGGTCATTTTCGTCCTCCCTAGGCATATTCTTGTCCAATTAGGGTTTCTAACCAATCTTGTGCATCCAATAGGTGTGTTTGTGTCATTGGATGAACATTTAGGTCATTTTCGTCCTGCCTAGTCTTATTCTTGTCCAATTAGGGTTATAAGCAATCTTGTGCATCCAATAAGTTCATTTGTGTCATTGGATGAGTAGTTAGGTCATTTTCGTCCTCCCTAGGCTTATTCTTGTCAAATTAGGGTTTCTAACCAATCTTGTGCATCCAATAGGTGTGTTTGTGTCATTGGATGAACATTTAGGTTATTTTCGTCCTCCCTAGTCTTATTCTTGTCCAATTAGGGTTTTAAGCAATCTTGTGCATCCAATAAGTTCATTTGTGTCATTGGATGAACATTTAGGTCATTTTGGTCCTCCCTAGGCTTATTCTTGTCCAATTAGGGTTTCTAAACAATCTTGTGCATCCAATAGGTGTGTTTGTGTCATTGGATGAACATTTAGGTCATTTTCGTCCTCCCTAGGCTTATTCTTGTCCAATTAGGGTTTTTAACCAATCTTGTGCGTCCAATAAGTTCATTTGTGTCATTGGATTAACATTTAGGTCATTTTCGTTCACCCTAGGCTTATTCTTGTCCAATTAGGGTTTTTAACCAATATTGTGCATCCAATAGGTGTGTTTGTGTCATTGGATGAACATTTAGGTCATTTCCGTCCTCACTAGGCTTATTCTTGTCCAATTAGGGTTTCTAACCAATCTTGTGCATCCAATAGGTGTGTTTGTGACATTGGATGAACATTTAGGTCATTTTCGTCCTCCCTATGCTTATTCTTGTCCAATTAGGGTTTTAACCAATCTAGGGCATCCAATAGGTGTGTTTGTGTCATTGGATGAACATTTAGGTCATTTTGGTCCTCCCTAGGCTTATTCTTGTCCAATTAGGGTTTTTAACCAATCTTGTGCATCCAATAATTTCATTTGTGTCATTGGATGAACATTTAGGTCATTTTCGTCCTCCCTAGGCTTATTCTTGTCCAATTAGGGTTTCTAACCAATCTTGTGCATCCAATAGGTGTGTTTAGTCATTTGATGAACATTTAGGTCATTTTCGTTCTCCCTAGGCTTATTCTTGTCCAATTAGGGTTTTTAACCAATCTTGTGCATCCAATATGTTCATTTGTGTCATTGGATGAACATTTAGGTCATTTTCGTCCTCCCAAGGCTTATTCTTGTCCAATTAGGGTTTCTAAACAATCTTGTGCATCCAATAGGTATGTTTGTGTCATTGGATGAACATTTAGGTCATTTTCGTCCTCCCTAGGCTTATTCTTGTCCAATTAGGGTTTTTACCAATCTTGTGCATCCAATAAGTTCATTTGTGTCATTGGGTGAACATTTAGGTAATTTTCGTCCTCCTAAGGCTTATTCTTGTCCAATTAGGGTTTCTAAACAATCTTGTGCATCCAATAGGTATGTTTGTGTCATTGGATGAACATTTAGGTCATTTTCGTCCTCCCTAGGCTTATTCTTGTCCAATTAGGGTTTTTAACCAATCTTGTGCATCCAATAAGTTCATTTGTGTCATTGGATTAACATTTAGGTCATTTTCGTCCTCCCTAGGCTTATTCTTGTCCAATTAGGGTTTTTAACCATTCTTGTGCATCCAATAAGTTCATTTGTGTCATTGGATTAACAATTAGGTCATTTTCGTCCTCCCTAGGCTTATTTTTGTCCAGTTAGGGTTTTTAACCAATCTTGTGCATCCAATAGGTGTGTTTGTGTCATTGGATGAACATTTAGGTCATTTTCATCCTCCCTAGGCTTATTCTTGTCCAATTAGGGTTTCTAACCAATCTTGTGCATCCAATAGGTGTGTTTAGTCATTCGGTGAACATTTAGGTCATTTTCGTCCTCCCTAGGCTTATTCTTGTCCAATTAGGGTTTCTAAACAATCTTGTGCATTCAATAGGTGTGTTTGTGTCATTGGATGAACATTTAGGTCATTTTCGTCCTCCCTAGGCTTATTGTTGTCCAATTAGGGTTTTTAACCAATCTTGTGCATCCAATAAGTTCAATTGTGTCATTGGATGAACATTTAGGTCATTTTTGTCCTCCATAGGCTTATTCTTGTCCAATTAGGGTTTCTAAACAATCTTGTGCATCCAATAGGTGTTTTTGTGTCATTGCATGAACATTTAGGTCATTTTCGTCCTCCCTAGGCTTATTCTTGTCTAATTAGGGTTTTTAACCAATGTGGTGCATCCAATAAGTTCACTTGTGTCATTGGATTAACATTTAGGTCATTTTCGTCCTCCCTAGGCTTATTCTTGTCCAATTAGGGTTTCTAAACAATCTTGTGCATCCAATAGGTGTGTTTGTGTCATTGGATGAACATTTAGGTCATTTTCGTCCTCCCTAGGCTTATTCTTGTCCAATTAGGGTTTTTAACCAATCTTGTGGATCCAATAAGTTCACTTGTGTCATTGGATTAACATTTTGGTCATTTTCGTCCTCCCTAGGCTTATTCTTGTCCAATTATGGTTTCTAACGAATCTTGGGCATCCAATAGGTGTGTTTGTGTCATTGGATTAACATTTAGGTCATTTTCGTCCTCCCTAGGCTTATTCTTGTCCAATTAGGGTTTTTAACCAATCTTGTGCATCCAATAAGTTCAATTGTGTCATTGGATGAACATTTAGGTCATTTTCGTCCTCCCTAGGCTTATTCTTGTCCAATTAGGGTTTTTAACCAATCTTGTGCGTCCAATAAGTTCATTTGTGTCATTGGATTAACATTTAGGTCATTTTCGTCCTCCCTAAACTTATTCTTGTCAAATTAGGGTTTCTAACCAATCTTGTGCATCCAATAGGTGTGTTTGTGACATTGGATGAACATTTAGGTTATTTTCGTCCTCCCTAGGCTTATTCTTGTCCAATTAGGGTTTCTAACCAATCTTGTGCATCCAATAGGTGTGTTTGTGTCATTGGATGAACATTTAGGTCATTTTCGTCCTCCCTAGGCTTATTGTTGTCCAATTAGGGTTTTTAACCAATCTTGTGCATCCAATAAGTTCAATTGTGTCATTGGATGAACATTTAGGTCATTTTCGTCCTCCCTATGCTTATTCTTGTCCAATTAGGGTTTCTAAACAATCTTGTGCATCCAATAGGTGTGTTTGTGTCATTGGATGAACATTTAGGTCATTTTCGTCCTCCCTAAGCTTATTCTTGTCCAATTAGGGTTTCTAATTAATCTTGTGCATTCAATAGGTGTGTTTGTGTCATTGGATGAACATTTAGGTCATTTTCGTCCTCCCTAGGCTTATTCTTGTCCAATTAGGGTTTCTAACCAATCTTGTGCATCCAATAGGTGTGTTTGTGTCATTGGATGAACATTTAGGTCATTTTCGTCCTCCCTAGGCTTATTCTTGTCCAATTAGGGTTTTAACCAATCTTGTGCATCCAATAAGTTCATTTGTGTCATTGGATGAACATTTAGGTCATTTTCGTCCTCCCTAGTCTTATTCTTGTCCAATTAGGGTTTTTATGCAATCTTGTGCATCCAATAGGTGTGTTTGTGTCATTGGACGAACATTTAGGTCATATTCGTCCTCCCTAGGCTTATTCTTGTCCAATTAGGGTTTTTAACCAATCTTGTGCATCCAGTAGGTGTGTTTGTGTCATTGGATGAACATTTAGGTCATTTTCGTCCTCCCTAGGCTTATTCTTGTCCAATTAGGGTTTTTAACCAATCTTGTGCATCCAATAAGTTCATTTGTGTCATTGGATGAACATTTAGGTCATTTTCGTCCTCCCTCGGCTTATTCTTGTCCAATTAGGGTTTTCAACCAATCTTGTGCATCCAATAAGTTCATTTGTGTCATTGGATGAACATTTAGGTCATTTTCGTCCTCCCTAGGCTTATTCTTGTCCAATTAGGGTTTTTACCCATTCTTGTGCATCCAATAAGTTCATTTGTGTCATTGGATGAACATTTAGGTCATTTTCGTCCTCCCTAGTCTTATTCTTGTCCAATTAGGGTTTTTAACCAATCTTGTGCATCCAATAAGTTCATTTGTGTCATTGGATGAACATTTAGGTCATTTTCGTCCTACCTAGGCTTATTCTTGTCCAATTAGGGTTTCTAAACAATCTTGTGCATCCAATAGGTGTGTTTGTGTCATTGGATGAACATTTAGGTCATTTTCGTCCTCCCTAGGCTTATTCTTGTCCAATTAGGGTTTTAAGCAATCTTGTGCATCCAATAAGTTCATTTGTGTCATTGGATGAATATTTTGGTCATTTTCATCCTCCCTAGGCTTATTCTTGTCCAATTAGGGTTTCTAACCAATCTTGTGAATCCAATAGGTGTGTTTGTGTCATTGGATGAACATTTAGGTCATTTTCGTCCTCCCTAGTCTTATTCTTGTCCAATTAGGGTTTTTAACCAATCTTGTGGATCCAATAAGTTCATTTGTGTCATTGGATAAACATTTAGGTCATTTTCGTCCTCCCTAGGCTTATTCTTGTCCAATTAGGGTTTTTAACCAATCTTGTGCATCCAATAGGTGTGTTTGTGTCATTGGATGAACATTTAGGTCATTTTCGTCCTCCCTAGGCTTATTCTTGTCCAATTAGGGTTTTTAACCAATCTTGTGCATCCAATAAGTTCATTTGTGTCATTGGATTAACATTTAGGTCATTTTCGTCCTCCCTAGGCTTATTCTTGTCCAATTAAGGTTTCTAAACAATCTTGTGCATCCAATAGGTGTGTTTGTGTCATTGGATGAACATTTAGGTCATTTTCGTCCTCCCTAGGCTTATTCTTGTCCAATTAGGGTTTTTAACCAATCTTGTGCATCCAATAAGTTCATTTGTGTCATTGGATGAACATTTAGGTCATTTTCGTCCTCCCAAGGCTTATTCTTGTCCAATTAGGGTTTCTAACCAATCTTGTGCATCCAATAGGTGTGTTTGTGTCATTGGATGAACATTTTGGTCATTTTCGTCCTCCCTAGTCTTATTCTTGTCCAATTAGGGTTTTAAGCAATCTTGTGCATCCAATAAGTTCATTTGGGTCATTGGATGAATATTGAGGTCATTTTCATCCTCCCTAGGCATATTCTTGTCCAATTAGGGTTTCTAACCAATCTTGTGCATCCAATAGGTGTGTTTGTGTCATTGGATGAACATTTAGGTCATTTTCGTCCTCCCTAGGCTTATTCTTGTCCAATTAGGGTTTTTAACCATTCTTGTGCATCCAATAGGTTCATTTGTGTCATTGGATGAACATTTAGGTCATTTTCGTCCTCCCAAGGCTTATTCTTGTCCAATTAGGGTTTTTAACCAATCTTGTGCATCCAATAGGTGTGTTTGTGTCATTGGATGAACATTTAGGTCATTTTCGTCCTCCCTAGTCTTATTCTTGTCCAATTAGGGTTTTAAGCAATCTTGTGCTTCCAATAAGTTCATTTGTGTCATTGGATGAATATTTAGGTCATTTTCATCCTCCCTAGGCATATTCTTGTCCAATTAGGGTTTCTAACCAATCTTGTGCATCCAATAGGCGTGTTTGTGTCATTGGATGAACATTTAGGTCATTTTCGTCCTCCCTAGGCTTATTCTTGTCCAATTACGGTTTTTAAGCAATCTTGTGCATCCAATAAGTTCATTTGTGTCATTGGATTAACATTTAGGTCATTTTCGTCCTCCCTAGGCTTATTCTTGTCCAATTAGGGTTTCTAACCAATCTTGTGCATCCAATAGGTGTGTTTGTGTCATTGGATGAACATTTAGGTCATTTTCGTCCTCCCTAGACTTATTCTTGTCCAATTTCGGTTTTTAAGCAATCTTGTGCATCCAATAAGTTCATTTGTGTCATTGGATTAACATTTAGGTCATTTTCGTCCTCCCTAGTCTTATTCTTGTCCAATTAGGGTTTTAAGCAATCTTGTGCTTCCAATAAGTTCATTTGTGTCATTGGATGAATATTTAGGTCATTTTCATCCTCCCTAGGCATATTCTTGTCCAATTAGGGTTTCTAACCAATCTTGTGCATCCAATAGGTGTGTTTGTGTCATTGGATGAACATTTAGGTCATTTTCGTCCTCCCTAGTCTTATTCTTGTCCAATTAGGGTTTTAAGCAATCTTGTGCATCCAATAAGTTCATTTGTGTCATTGGATGAATAGTTAGGTCATTTTCGTCCTCCCTATGCTTATTCTTGTCAAATTAGGGTTTCTAACCAATCTTGTGCATCCAATAGGTGTGTTTGTGTCATTGGATGAACATTTAGGTCATTTTCGTCCTCCCTAGTCTTATTCTTGTCCAATTAGGGTTTTAAGCAATCTTGTGCATCCAATAAGTTCATTTGTGTCATTGGATGAATAGTTAGGTCATTTTCGTCCTCCTTATGCTTATTCTTGTCAAATTAGGGTTTCTAACCAATCTTGTGCATCCAATAGGTGTGTTTGTGACATTGGATGAACATTTAGGTCATTTTCGTCCTCCCTATGCTTATTCTTGTCCCATTAGGGTTTTTAACCAATCTTGTGCATCCAATAAGTTCAATTGTGTCATTGGATGAACATTTAGGTCATTTTCGTCCTCCCTAGGCTTATTCTTGTCCAATTAGGGTTTCTAACCAATATTGTGCATCCAATAGGTGTGTTTGTGTCATTGGATGAACATTTAGGTCTTTTTCGTCCTCCCTAGGCTTATTCTTGTCCAATTAGGGTTTTTAACCAATCTTGTGCATCCAATAAGTTCATTTGTGTCATTGGGTGAACACTTAGGTCATTTTCGTCCTCCCTAGGCTTATTCTTGTCCAATTAGGGTTTCTAACCAATCTTGTGCATCCAATAGGTGTGTTTAGTCATTTGATGAACATTTAGGTTATTTTCGTCCTCTCTAGGCTTATTTTTGTCCAATTAGGGTTTTCAACCAATCTTGTGCATCCAATAAGTTCATTTGTGTCATTGGATTAACATTTAGGTCATTTTCGTCCTCCCTATGCTTATGCTTGTCCAATTAGGGTTTCTAACCAATCTTGTGCATCCAATAGGTGTGTTTGTGTCATTGGATGAACATTTAGGTCATTTTCGTCCTCCCTAGGCTTATTCTTGTCCAATTAGGGTTTTTAACCAATATTGTGCATCCATAAGTTCATTTGTGTCATTGGATGAACATTTAGGTCATTTTCGTCCTCCCAAGGCTTATTCTTGTCCAATTAGGGTTTCTAACCAATCTTGTGCATCCAATAGGTGTGTTTGTGTCATTGGATGAACATTTAGGTCATTTTCGTCCTCCCTAGTCTTATTCTTGTCCAATTAGGGTTTTAAGCAATCTTGTGCATCCAATAAGTTCATTTGTGTCATTGGATGAATATTTAGGTCATTTTCATCCTCCCTAGGCATATTCTTGTCCAATTAGGGTTTCTAACCAATCTTGTGCATCCAATAGGTGTGTTTGTGTCATTGGATGAACATTTAGGTCATTTTCGTCCTCCCTAGTCTTATTCATGTCCAATTAGGGTTATAAGCAATCTTGTGCATCCAATAAGTTCATTTGTGTCATTGGATGAATAGTTAGGTCATTTTCGTCCTCCCTAGGCTTATTCTTGTCAAATTAGGGTTTCTAACCAATCTTGTGCATCCAATAGGTGTGTTTGTGTCATTGGATGAACATTTAGGTTATTTTCGTTCTCCCTAGTCTTATTCTTGTCCAATTAGGGTTTTAAGCAATCTTGTGCATCCAATAAGTTCATTTGTGTCATTGGATGAATATTTAGGTCATTTTCATCCTCCCTAGGCATATTCTTGTCCAATTAGGGTTTCTAACCAATCTTGTGCATCCAATAGGTGTGTTTGTGTCATTGGATGAACATTTAGGTCATTTTCGTCCTCCCTAGTCTTATTCTTGTCAAATTAGGGTTTTAAGCAATCTTGTGCATCCAATAAGTTCATTTGTGTCATTGGATTAACATTTAGGTCATTTTCGTCCTCCCTAGGCTTATTTTTGTCCAATTAGGGTTTCTAACCAATCTTGTGCATCCAATAGGTGTGTTTGTGTCATTGGATGAACATTTAGGTCATTTTCGTCCTCCCTAGGCTTATTCTTGTCCAATTAGGGTTTTTAACCAATCTTGTGCATCCAAGAAGTTCATTTGTGTCATTGGATGAACATTTAGGTCATTTTCGTCCTCCCAAGGCTTATTCTTGTCCAATTAGGGTTTCTAACCCATCTTGTGCATCCAATAGGTGTGTTTGTGTCATTGGATGAACATTTAGGTCATTTTCGTCCTCCCTATGCTTATTCTTGTCCAAATAGGGTTTTTAACAAATCTTGTGCATCCAATAGGTGTGTTTGTGTCATTGGATGAACATTTAGGTCATTTTCGTCCTCCCTAGGCTTATTCTTGTCCAATTAGGGTTTTTAACCAATCTTGTGCATCCAATAAGTTCATTTGTGTCATTGGGTGAACATTTAGGTCATTTTCGTCCTCCCTAGGCTTATTCTTGTCCAATTAGGGTTTCTAACCAATCTTGTGCATCCAATAGGTGTGTTTGTGTCATTGGATGAACATTTAGGTCATTTTCGTACTCCCCATGCTTATTCTTGTCCATTTAGGGTTTCTAACCAATCTTGTGCATCCAATAGGTGTGTTTGTGTCATTGGATGAACATTTAGGCCATTTTCGTCCTCCCTATGCTTATTCTTGTCCAATTAGGGTTTTTAACGAATCTTGTGCATCCAATAGGTGTGTTTGTGTCATTGGATGAACATTTAGGTCATTTTCGTCCTCCCTAGGCTTATTCTTGTCCAATTAGGGTTTTTAACCAATCTTGTGCATCCAATAAGTTCATTTGTGTCATTGGGTGAACATTTAGGTCATTTTCGTCCTCCCTAGGCTTATTCTTGTCCAATTAGGGTTTCTAACCAATCTTGTGCATCCAATAGGTGTGTTTGTGACATTGGATGAACATTTAGGTCATTTTCGTCCTCCCTATGCTTATTCTTGTCCAATTAGGGTTTTAACCAATCTAGGGCATCCAATAGGTGTGTTTGTGTCATTGGATGAACATTTAGGTCATTTTGGTCCTCCCTAGGCTTATTCTTGTCCAATTAGGGTTTTTAACCAATCTTGTGCATCCAATAATTTCATTTGTGTCATTGGATGAACATTTAGGTCATTTTCGTCCTCCCTAGGCTTATTCTTTCCCAATTAGGGTTTCTAAACAATCTTGTGCATCCAATAGGTGTGTTTAGTCATTTGATGAACATTTAGGTTATTTTCGTCCTCCCTAGGCTTATTCTTGTCCAATTAAGGTTTTTAACCAATCTTGTGCATCCAATAGGTGTGTTTGTGTCATTGGATGAACATTTAGGTCTTTTTCGTCCTCCCTAGGCTTATTCTTGTCCAATTAGGGTTTTTAACCAATCTTGTGCATCCAATAAGTTCATTTGTGTCATTGGGTGAACACTTAGGTCATTTTCGTCCTCCCTAGGCATATTCTTGTCCAATTAGGGTTTCTAACCAATCTTGTGCATCCAATAGGTGTGTTTGTGTCATTGGATGAACATTTAGGTCATTTTCGTCCTGCCTAGTCTTATTCTTGTCCAATTAGGGTTATAAGCAATCTTGTGCATCCAATAAGTTCATTTGTGTCATTGGATGAATAGTTAGGTCATTTTCGTCCTCCCTAGGCTTATTCTTGTCAAATTAGGGTTTCTAACCAATCTTGTGCATCCAATAGGTGTGTTTGTGTCATTGGATGAACATTTAGGTTATTTTCGTCCTCCCTAGTCTTATTCTTGTCCAATTAGGGTTTTAAGCAATCTTGTGCATCCAATAAGTTCATTTGTGTCATTGGATGAATAGTTAAGTCATTTTCGTCCTCCCTATGCTTATTCTTGTCAAATTAGGGTTTCTAACCCATCTTGTGCATCCAATAGGTGTGTTTGTGTCATTAGATGAACATTTAGGTTATTTTCGTCCTCCCTAGTCTTATTCTTGTCCAATTAGGGTTTTAAGCAATCTTGTGAATCCAATAAGTTCATTTGTGTCATTGGATGAATAGTTAGGTCATTTTCGTCCTCCCTAGGCTTATTCTTGTCAAATTAGGGTTTCTAACCAGTCGTGTGCATCCAATAGGTGTGTTTGTGTCATTGGATGAACATTTAGGTCATTTTGGTCCTCCCTAGGCTTATTCTTGTCCAATTAGGGTTTCTAAACAATCTTGTGCATCCAATAGGTGTGTTTGTGTCATTGGATGAACATTTAGGTCATTTTCGTCCTCCCTAGGCTTATTCTTGTCCAATTAGGGTTTTTAACCAATCTTGTGCGTCCAATAAGTTCATTTGTGTCATTGGATTAACATTTAGGTCATTTTCGTTCACCCTAGGCTTATTCTTGTCCAATTAGGGTTTTTAACCAATATTGTGCATCCAATAGGTGTGTTTGTGTCATTGGATGAACATTTAGGTCATTTCCGTCCTCACTAGGCTTATTCTGGTCCAATTAGGGTTTCTAACCAATCTTGTGCATCCAATAGGTGTGTTTGTGACATTGGATGAACATTTAGGTCATTTTCGTCCTCCCTATGCTTATTCTTGTCCAATTAGGGTTTTAACCAATCTAGGGCATCCAATAGGTGTGTTTGTGTCATTGGATGAACATTTAGGTCATTTTGGTCCTCCCTAGGCTTATTCTTGTCCAATTAGGGTTTTTAACCAATCTTGTGCATCCAATAATTTCATTTGTGTCATTGGATGAACATTTAGGTCATTTTCGTCCTCCCTAGGCTTATTCTTGTCCAATTAGGGTTTCTAACCAATCTTGTGCATCCAATAGGTGTATTTGTGTCATTGGATGAACATTTAGGTCATTTTCGTCCTCCCTAGGCGTATTCTTGTCCAATTAGGGTTTTTAAGCAATCTTGTGCATCCAATAAGTTCATTTGTGTCATTGGATGAACATTTAGGTCATTTTCGTCCTCCCTAGGCTTATTCTTGTCCAATTAGGGTTTTTAACCAATCTTGTGCATCCAATAAGTTCATTTGTGTCATTGGATAAACATTTAGGTCATTTTCGTCCACCCTAGGCTTATTCTTGTCCAATTAGGGTTTTTAACCAATCTTGTGCATCCAATAGGCGTGTTTGTGTTATTGGACGAACATTTAGGTCATTTTCGTCCTCCCTAGGCTTATTCTTGTCCAATTAGGGTTTCTAACCAATCTTGTGCATCCAATAGGTGTGTTTGTGTCATTGGATGAACATTTAGGTCATTTTCGTCCTCCCTAGGCTTATTCTTGTCCAATTAGGGTTTTTAACCAATCTTGTGCATCCAATAAGTTCATTTGTGTCATTGGATTAACATTTAGGTCATTTTCGTCCTTCCTAGGGTTATTCTTGTCCAATTAGGGTATCTAACCAATCTTGTGCATCCAATAGGTGTGTTTGTGTCATTGGATGAACATTTAGGTCATTTTCGTCCTCCCTAGGCTTATTCTTGTCCAATTAGGGTTTTTAACCAATCTTGTGCATCCAATAAGTTCATTTGTGTCATTGGATGAATAGTTAGGTCATTTTCGTCCTCCCTATGCTTATTCTTGTCCAATTAGGGTTTCTAACCATTCTTGTGCATCGAATAGGTGTGTTTAGTCATTTGATGAACATTTAGGTTATTTTCGTCCTCCCTAGGCTTATTCTTGTCCAATTAGGGTTTTTAACCAATCTTGTGCATCCAATAAGTTCATTTGTGTCATTGGATTAACATTTAGGTCATTTTCGTCCTCCCTAGGCTTATTCTTGTCCAATTAGGGTTTCTAACCAATCTTGTGCATCCAATAAGTGTGTTTGTGTCATTGGATGAACATTTAGGTCATTTTCATCCTCCCTAGGCTTATTCTTGTCTAATTAGGGTTTTTAACCAATCTTGTGCATCCAATAAGTTCATTTGTGTCATTGGATTACTATTTAGGTCGTTTTCGTCCTCCCTAGGCTTATTCTTGTCCAATTAGGGTTTCTAACCAATCTTGTGCATCCAATAGGTGTGTTTGTGTCATTGGATGAACATTTAGGTCATTTTCGTCCTCCCTAGGCTTATTCTTGTCAAATTAGGGTTTTTAACCAATCTTGTGCATCCAATAAGTTCATTTGTGTCGTTGGATGAACATTTAGGTCATTTTCGTCCTCCTTATGCTTATTCTTGTCCAATTAGGGTTTTTAACCAATCTTGTGCATCCAATAGGTGTGTTTGTGTCATTGGATGAACATTTAGGTCATTTTCGTCCTCCCTAGGCTTATTCTTGTCCAATTAGGGTTTTTAACCAATCTTGTGCATCCAATAAGTTCATTTGTGTCATTGGGTGAACATTTAGGTCATTTTCGTCCTCCCTAGGCTTATTCTTGTCCAATTAGGGTTTCTAACCAATCTTGTGCATCCAATAGGTGTGTTTAGTCATTTGATGAACATTTAGGTTATTTTCGTTCTCCCTAGGCTTATTCTTGTCCAATTAGGGATTTTAACCAATGTTGTGCATCCAATAACTTCATTTGTGTCATTGGATTAACATTTAGGTCATTTTCGTCCTCCCTAGGCTTATTCTTGTCCAATTAGGGTTTCTTACCAATCTTGTGCATCCAATAGGTGTGTTTGTGTCATTGGATGAACATTTAGGTCATTTTCGTCATCCCTAGGCTTATTCTTTTCCAATTAAGGTTTTTAACCAATCTTGTGCATCCAATGAGTTCATTTGTGTCATTGGATGAACATTTAGGTCATTTTCTTCCTCCCTAGGCATATTCTTGTCCAATTAGGGTTTCTAACCAATCTTGTGCATCCAATAGGTGTGTTTGTGTCATTGGATGAACATTTAGGTCATTTTCGTCCTCCCTAGGCTTATTCTTGTCCAATTAGGGTTTTTAACCAATCTTGTGCATCCAATAAGTTCATTTGTGTCATTGGATGAATAGTTAGGTCATTTTCGTCCTCCCTAGGCTTATTCTTGTCAAATTAGGGTTTCTAACCAATCTTGTGCATGCAATAGGTGTGTTTGTGTCATTGGATGAACATTTAGGTTATTTTCGTCCTCCCTAGTCTTATTCTTGTCCAATTAGGGTTTTAAGCAATCTTGTGCATCCAATAAGTTCATTTGTGTCATTGGATGAATAGTTAGGTCATTTTCGTCCTCCCTAGGCTTATTCTTGTCACATTAGGGTTTCTAACCAATCGTGTGCATCCAATAGGTGTGTTTGTGTCATTGGATGAACATTTAGGTCATTTTCGTCCTCCCTAGGCTTATTCTTGTCCAATTAGGGTTTTTAACCAATCTTGTGCATCCAATAGGTGTGTTTGTGTCATTGGATGAATAGTTAGGTCATTTTCGTCCTCCCTAGGCTTATTCTTGTCCAATTAGGGTTTCTAACCAATCTTGTGCATCCAATAGGTGTGTTTAGTCATTTGATGAACATTTAGGTTATTTTCGTCCTCCCTAGGCTTATTCTTGTCCAATTAAGGTTTTTAACCAATCTTGTGCATCCAATAGGTGTGTTTGTGTCATTGGATGAACATTTAGGTCTTTTTCGTCCTCCCTAGGCTTATTCTTGTCCAATTAGGGTTTTTAACCAATCTTGTGCATCCAATAAGTTCATTTGTGTCATTGGGTGAACACTTAGGTCATTTTCGTCCACCCTAGGCTTATTCTTGTCCAATTAGGGTTTCTAAACAATCTTGTGCATCCAATAGGTGTGTTTGTGTCATTGGATGAACATTTAGGTCATTTTCGTCCTCCCTAGGCTTATTCTTGTCCAATTAGGGTTTTTAACCAATCTTGTGCATCCAATAAGTTCATTTGTGTCATTGGATTAACATTTAGGTCATTTTCGTTCACCCTAGGCTTATTCTTGTCCAATTAGGGTTTTTAACCAATATTGTGCATCCAATAGGTGTGTTTGTGTCATTGGATGAACATTTAGGTCATTTCCGTCCTCCCTAGGCTTATTCTTGTCCAATTAGGGTTTCTAACCAATCTTGTGCATCCAATAGGTGTGTTTGTGTCATTGGATGAACATTTAGGTCATTTTCGTCCTCCCTATGCTTATTCTTGTCCAATTAGGGTTTTAACCAATCTAGGGCATCCAATAGGTGTGTTTGTGTCATTGGATGAACATTTAGGTCATTTTCGTCCTCCCTAGGCTTATTCTTGTCCAATTAGGGTTTTTAACCAATCTTGTGCATACAATAAGTTCATTTGTGTCATTGGATGAACATTTAGGTCATTTTCGTCCTCCCTAGGCTTATTCTTTCCCAATTAGGGTTTCTAACCAATCTTGTGCATCCAATAGGTGTGTTTAGTCATTTGATGAACATTTAGGTTATTTTCCTCTTCCCTAGGCTTATTCTTGTCCAATTAAGGTTTTTAACCAATCTTGTGCATCCAATAGGTGTGTTTGTGTCATTGGATGAACATTTAGGTCATTTTCGTCCTCCCTAGGCTTATTCTTGTCCAATTAGGGTTTTTAACCAATCTTGTGCATCCAATAAGTTCATTTGTGTCATTGGGTGAACACTTAGGTCATTTTCGTCCTCCCTAGGCTTATTCTTGTCCAGTTAGGGTTTCTAACCAATCTTGTGCATCCAATAGGTGTGTTTAGTCATTTGATGAACATTTAGGTTATTTTCGTCCTCTCTAGGCTTATTCTTGTCCAATTAGGGTTTTTAACCAATCTTGTGCATCCAATAAGTTCATTTGTGTCATTGGATTAACATTTAGGTCATTTTCGTCCTCCCTAGGGTTATGCTTGTCCAATTAGGGTTTTTAACCAATCTTGTGCATCCAATAGGTGTGTTTGTGTCATTGGATGAACATTTAGGTCATTTTCGTCCTCCCTAGGCTTATTCTTGTCCAATTAGGGTTTTTAACCAATCTTGTGCATCCAATAAGTTCATTTGTGTCATTGGATGAACATTTAGGTCATTTTCGTCCTCCCAAGGCTTATTCTTGTCCAATTAGGGTTTCTAACCAATCTTGTGCATCCAATAGGTGTGTTTGTGTCATTGGATGAACATTTAGGTCATTTTCGTCCTCCCTAGTCTTATTCTTGTCCAATTAGGGTTTTAAGCAATCTTGTGCATCCAATAAGTTCATTTGGGTCATTGGATGAATATTGAAGTCATTTTCATCCTCCCTAGGCATATTCTTGTCCAATTAGGGTTTCTAACCAATCTTGTGCATCCAATAGGTGTGTTTGTGTCATTGGATGAACATTTAGGTCATTTTCGTCCTCCCTAGGCTTATTCTTGTCCAATTAGGGTTTTTAACCAATCTTGTGCATCCAATAAATTCATTTGTGTCATTGGGTGAACACTTAGGTCATTTTCGTCCTCCCTAGGCTTATTCTTGTCCAATTAGGGTTTCTAACCAATCTTCTGCATCCAATAGGTGTGTTTAGTCATTTGATGAACATTTAGGTTATTTTCGACCTCTCTAGGCTTATTCTTGTCCAATTAGGGTTTTTAACCAATCTTGTGCATCCAATAAGTTCATTTGTGTCATTGGATTAACATTTAGGTCATTTTCGTCCTCCCTAGGCTTATGCTTGTCCAATTAGGGTTTCTAACCAATCTTGTGCATCCAATAGGTGTGTTTGTGTCATTGGATGAACATTTAGGTCATTTTCGTCCTCCCTAGGCTTATTCTTGTCCAATTAGGGTTTTTAACCAATCTTGTGCATCCAATAAGTTCATTTGTGTCATTGTATGAACATTTAGGTCATTTTCGTCCTCCCAAGGCTTATTCTTGTCCAATTAGGGTTTCTAACCAATCTTGTGCATCCAATAGGTGTGTTTGTGTCATTGGATGAACATTTAGGTCATTTTCGTCCTCCCTAGTCTTATTCTTGTCCAATTAGGGTTTTAAGCAACCTTGTGCTTCCAATAAGTTCATTTGTGTCATTGGATGAATATTTAGGTCATTTTCATCCTCCCTAGGCATATTCTGGTCCAATTAGGGTTTCTAACCAATCTTGTGTATCCAATAGGTGTGTTTGTGTCATTGGATGAACATTTAGGTCATTTTCGTCCTCCCTAGTCTTATTTTTGTCCAATTAGGGTTTTAAGAAATCTTGTGCATCCAATAAGTTTATTTGTGTCATTGGATGAATAGTTAGGTCATTTTCGTCCTCCCTAGGCTTATTCTTGTCCAATTAGGGTTTCTAAACAATCTTGTGCATCCAATAGGTGTGTTTGTGTCATTGGATGAACATTTAGGTCATTTTCGTCCTCCCTAGTCTTATTCTTGTCCAATTAGGGTTATAAGCAATCTTGTGCATCCAATAAGTTCATTTGTGTCATTGGATGAATAGTTAGGTCATTTTCGTCCTCCCTAGGCTTATTCTTGTCAAATTAGGGTTTCTAACCAATCTTGTGCATCCAATAGGTGTGTTAGTGTCATTGGATGAACATTTAGGTCATTTTCGTCGTCCCTAGGCTTATTCTTGTCCAATTAGGGTTTTTAACCAATCTTGTGCATCCAATAAGTTCATTTGTGTCATTGGGTGAACACTTAGGTCATTTTCGTCGTCCCTAGGCTTATTCTTGTCCAATTAGGGTTTCTAACCAATCTTGTGCATCCAATAGGTGTGTTTAGTCATTTGATGAAAATTTAGGTTATTTTCGTCCTCTCTAGGCTTATTCTTGTCCAATTAGGGTTTTTAACCAATCTTGTGCATCCAATAAGTTTATTTGTGTCATTGGATTAACATTTAGGTCATTTTCGTCCTCCCTAGGCTTATGCTTGTCCAATTAGGGTTTCTAACCAATCTTGTGCATCCAATAGGTGTGTTTGTGTCATTGGATGAACATTTAGGTCATTTTCGTCCTCCCTAGGCTTATTCTTGTCCAATTAGGGTTTTTAACCAATCTTGTGCATCCAATAAGTTCATTTGTGTCATTGGATGAACATTTAGGTCATTTTCGTCCTCCCTAGGCTTATTCTTTCCCAATTAGGGTTTCTAACCAATCTTGTGCATCCAATAGGTGTGTTTAGTCATTTGATGAACATTTAGGTTATTTTCGTCCTCCCTAGGCTTATTCTTGTCCAATTAGGGTTTTTAACCAATCTTGTGCATCCAATAAGTTCATTTGTGTCATTAGATTAACATTTAGGTCATTTTCGTCCTCCCTAGGCTTATTCTTGTCCAATTAGGGTTTCTAACCAATCTTGTGCATCCAATAGGTGTGTTTGTGTCATTGGATGAACATTTAGGTCATTTTCGTCCTCCCTAGTCTTATTCTTGTCCAATTAGGGTTTTAAGCAATCTTGTACATCCAATAAGTTCATTTGTGTCATTGGATGAATATTTAGGTCATTTTCATCCTCCCTAGGCATATTCTTGTCCAATTAGGGTTTCTAACCAATCTTGTGCATCCAATAGGTGTGTTTGTATCACTGGATGAACATTTAGGTCATTTTCGTCCTCCCTAGTCTTATTCTTGTCCAATTAGGGTTTTAAGCAATCTGGTGCATCCAATAAGTTCATTTGTGTCATTGGATGAATAGTTAGGTCATTTTCGTCATCCCTACGCTTATTCTTGTCAAATTAGGGTTTCTAACCAATCTTGTGCATCCAAAAGGTGTGTTTGTGTCATTGGATGAACATTTAGGTTATTTTCGTCCTCCCTAGTCTTATTCTTGTCCAATTAGGGTTTTAAGCAATCTTGTGCATCCAATAAGTTCATTTGTGTCATTGGATGAATAGTTAGGTCATTTTCGTCCTCCCTAGGCTTATTCTTGTCAAATTAGGGTTTCTAACCAATCGTGTGCATCCAATAGGTGTGTTTGTGTCATTGGATGAACATTTAGGTCATTTTCGTCCTCCCTAGGCTTATTCTTGTCCAATTAGGGTTTTTGACCAATCTTGTGCATCCAATAGGTGTGTTTGTGTCATTGGATGAACATTTAGGTCATTTTCGTCCTCCCTAGGCTTATTCTTGTCCAATTAGGGTTTTTAACCAATCTTGTGCATCCAATAAGTTCATTTGTGTCATTGGGTGAACATTTAGGTCATTTTCGTCCTCCCTAGGCTTATTCTTCTCCAATTAGGGTTTCTAACCAATCTTGTGCATCCAATAGGTGTGTTTAGTCATTTGATGAACATTTAAGTTATTTTCGTCCTCCCTAGGCTTATTCTTGTCCAATTAGGGTTTTTAACCAATCTTGTGCATCCAATAAGTTCATTTGTGTCATTGGATTAACATTTAGGTCATTTTCGTCCTCCCTAGGCTTATTCTTGTCCAATTAGGGTTTTTAACCAATCTTGTGCATCCAATAAGTTCATTTGTGTCATTGGATTAACATTTAGGTCATTTTCGTCCTCTTTAGGCTTATTCTTGTCCAATTAGGGTTTTTAACCAATCTTGTGCATCCAATAAGTTCATTTGTGTCATTGGATTAACAATTAGGTCATTTTCGTCCTCCCTAGGCTTATTCTTGTCCAATTAGGGTTTTTAACCAATCTTGTGCATCCAATAGGTGTGTTTGTGTCATTGGATGAACATTTAGGTCATTTTCATCCTCCCTAGGCTTATTCTTGTCCAATTAGGGTTTTTAACCAATCTTGTGCATCCAATAAGTTCATTTGTGTCATTGGGTGAACATTTATGTCATTTTCGTCCTCCCTAGGCTTATTCTTGTCCAATTAGGGTTTCTAACCAATCTTGTGCATCCAATAGGTGTGTTTAGTCATTTGATGAACATTTAGGTCATTTTCGTCCTCCCTAGGCTTATTCTTGTCCAATTAGGGTTTCTAACAAATCTTGTGCATCCAATAAGTTCATTTGTGTCATTGGATTAACATTTAGGTCATTTTCGTCCTCCCTAGGCTTATTCTTGTCCAATTAGGGTTTTTAACCAATCTTGTGCATCCAATAAGTTCATTTGTGTCATTGGATTAACATTTAGGTCATTTTCGTCCTCCCTAGGCTTATTCTTGTCCAATTACGGTTTTAACCAATCTTGTGCATCCAATAGGTGTGTTTGTGTCATTGGATGAACATTTAGGTCATTTTCGTCCTCCCTAGGCTTATTCTTGTCCAATTAGGGTTTTTAACCAATCTTGTGCATCCAATAAGTTCATTTGTGTCATTGGATTAACATTTAGGTCATTTTCGTCCTCCCTAGGCTTATTCTTGTCCAATTAGGGTTTTTAACCAATCTTGTGCATCCAATAAGTTCATTTGTGTCATTGGATTAACAATTAGGTCATCTTCGTCCTCCCTAGGCTTATTCTTGTCTAGTTAGGGTCGTCCTCCCTAGGTTTATTCTTGTCCAATTAGGGTTTTTAACCAATCTTGTGCATCCAATAAGTTCATTTGTGTCATTGGATGAACATTTAGGTCATTTTCGTCCTCCCTAAGCTTATTCTTGTCCAATTAGGGTTTCTAAACAATCTTCTGCATTCAATAGGTGTGTTTGTGTCATTGGATGAACATTTAGGTCATTTTCGTCCTCCCTAGGCTTATTCTTGTCCAATTAGGGTTTTTAACCAATCTTGTGCATCCAATAAGTTCATTTGTGTCATTGGATGAACATTTAGGTCATTTTCGTCCTCCCTAGGCTTATTCTTGACCAATTAGGGTTTTCAACCAATCTTGTCCATCCAATAAGTTCATTTGTGTCATTGGATGAACATTTAGGTCATTTTCGTCCTCCCTAGGCTTATTCTTGTCCAATTAGGGTTTTTAACCAATCTTGTGCATCCAATAAGTTCATTTGTGTCATTGGATGAACATTTAGGTCATTTTCGTCCTCCCTAGGCTTATTCTTGTCCAATTAGGGATTTTATCCAATCTTGTGCATCCAATAGGTGTGTTTGTGTCATTGGATGAACATTTAGGTCATTTTCGTCCTCCCTAGGCTTATTCTTGTCCAATTAGGGTTTTTAACCAATCTTGTGCATCCAATAAGTTCATTTGTGTCATTGGGTGAACACTTAGGTCATTTTCGTCCTCCCTAGGCTTATTCTTGTCCAGTTAGGGTTTCTAACCAATCTTGTGCATCCAATAGGTGTGTTTAGTCATTTGATGAACATTTAGGTTATTTTCGTCCTCTCTAGGCTTATTCTTGTCCAATTAGGGTTTTTAACCAATCTTGTGCATCCAATAAGTTCATTTGTGTCATTGGATTAACATTTAGGTCATTTTCGTCCTCCCTAGGGTTATGCTTGTCCAATTAGGGTTTTTAACCAATCTTGTGCATCCAATAGGTGTGTTTGTGTCATTGGATGAACATTTAGGTCATTTTCGTCCTCCCTAGGCTTATTCTTGTCCAATTAGGGTTTTTAACCAATCTTGTGCATCCAATAAGTTCATTTGTGTCATTGGATGAACATTTAGGTCATTTTCGTCCTCCCAAGGCTTATTCTTGTCCAATTAGGGTTTCTAACCAATCTTGTGCATCCAATAGGTGTGTTTGTGTCATTGGATGAACATTTAGGTCATTTTCGTCCTCCCTAGTCTTATTCTTGTCCAATTAGGGTTTTAAGCAATCTTGTGCATCCAATAAGTTCATTTGTGTCATTGGATGAATATCTAGGTCATTTTCATCCTCCCTAGGCTTATTCTTGTCCAATTAGGGTTTCTAAACAATCTTGTGAATCCAATAGGTGTGTTTGTGTCATTGGATGAACATTTAGGTCATTTTCGTCCTCCCTAGTCTTATTCTTGTCCAATTAGGGTTTTTAACCAATCTTGTGCATCCAATAGGTGTGTTTGTGTCATTGGATGAACATTTAGGTCATTTTCGTCCTCCCTAGGCTTATTCTTGTCCAATCAGGGTTTTTAACCAATCTTGTGCATCCAATAGGTGTGTTTAGTCATTTGATGAACATTTAGGTTATTTTCGTCCTCCCTAGGCTTATTCTTGTCCAATTAGGGTTTTTAACCAATCTTGTGCATCCAATAAGTTCATTTGTGTCATTGGATTAACATTTAGGTCATTTTTGTCCTCCCTAGGCTTATTCTTGTCCAATTAGGGTTTCTAACCAATCTTGTGCATCCAATAGGTGTGTTTGTGTCATTGGATGAACATTTAGGTTATTTTCGTCCTCCCTAGTCTTATTCTTGTCCAATTAGGGTTTTTAGCAATCTTGTGCATCCAATAAGTTCATTTGTGTCATTGGATGAATATTTAGGTCATTTTCATCCTCCCTAGGCTTATTCTTGTCCAATTAGGGTTTCTAACCAATCTTGTGCATCCAATAGGTGTGTTTGTGTCATTGGATGAACATTTAGGTCACTTTCGTCCTCCCTAGGCTTATTCTTGTCCAATTAGGGTTTCTAACCAATCTTGTGCATCCAATAGGTGTGTTTGTGTCATTGGATTAACATTTAGGTCATTTTCGTCCTCCCTAGGCTTATTCTTATCCAATTAGGGTTTTTAACCAATCTTGTGCATCCAATAAGTTCATTTGTGTCATTGGATGAACATTTAGGTCATTTTCGTCCTCCCTAGGCTTATTCTTGTCCAATTAGGGTTTCTAACCGATCTTGTGCATCCAATAGGTGTGTTTGTGTCATTGGATGAACATTTAGGTCATTTTCGTCCTCCCTAGTCTTATTCTTGTCAAATTAGGGTTTTAAGCAATCTTGTGCATCCAATAAGTTCATTTGTGTCATTGGATGAATAGTTAGGTCATTTTCGTCCTCCCTAGGCTTATTCTTGTCAAATTAGGGTTTCTAACCAATCTTGTGCATCCAATAGGTGTGTTTGTGTCATTGAATGAACATTTAGGTTATTTTCGTCCTCCCTAGGCTTATTCTTGTCCAATTAAGGTTTCTAACCAATCTTGTGCATCCAATAGGTGTGTTTGTGTCATTGGATGAACATTTAGGTCATTTTCGTCCTCCCTATGTTTATTCTTGTCCAATTAGGGTTTTTAACCAATCTTGTGCATCCAATAAGTTCATTTGTGTCATTGGGTGAACATTTAGGTCATTTTCGTCCTCCCTAGGCTTATTATTGTCCAATTAGGGTTTCCAACCAATCTTGTGCATCCAATAGGTGTGTTTGTGTCATTGGATGAACATTTAGGTCATTTTCGTCCTCCCTAGGCTTATTCTTGTCCAATTAGGGTTTTTAACCAATCTTGTGCATCCAATAAGTTCATTTGTGTCATTGGATGAACATTTAGGTCATTTTCATCCTCCCAAGTCTTATTCTTGTCCAATTAGGGTTTCTAACCAATCTTGTGCATCCAATAGGTGTGTCTAGTCATTTGATGAATATTTAGGTCATTTTCGTCCTCCCTAGGCTTGTTCTTGTCCAATTAGTGTTTTTAACCAATCTTGTGCATCCAATAAGTTCATTTGTGTCATTGGATTAACATTTAGGTCATTTTGGTCCTCCCTAGGCTTATTCTTGTCCAATTAGGGTTTCTAACCAATCTTGTGCATCCAATAGGTGTGTTTGTGTCATTGGATGAACATTTAGGTCATTTTCGTCCTCCCTATGCTTATTCTTGTCCAATTAGGGTTTTAACCAATCTAGGGCATCCAATAGGTGTGTTTGTGTCATTGGATGAACATTTAGGTCATTTTCGTCCTCCCTAGGCTTATTCTTGTCCAATTAGGGTTTTTAACCAATCTTGTGCATACAATAAGTTCATTTGTGTCATTGGATGAACATTTAGGTCATTTTCGTCCTCCCTAGGCTTATTCTTTCCCAATTAGGGTTTCTAACCAATCTTGTGCATCCAATAGGTGTGTTTAGTCATTTGATGAACATTTAGGTTATTTTCCTCTTCCCTAGGCTTATTCTTGTCCAATTAAGGTTTTTAACCAATCTTGTGCATCCAATAGGTGTGTTTGTGTCATTGGATGAACATTTAGGTCATTTTCGTCCTCCCTAGGCTTATTCTTGTCCAATTAGGGTTTTTAACCAATCTTGTGCATCCAATAAGTTCATTTGTGTCATTGGGTGAACACTTAGGTCATTTTCGTCCTCCCTAGGCTTATTCTTGTCCAATTAGGATTTCTAACCAATCTTGTGCATCCAATAGGTGTGTTTGTGTCATTGGATGAACATTTAGGTCATTTTCGTCCTCCCTAGTCTTATTCTTGTCCAATTAGGGTTATAAGCAATCTTGTGCATCCAATAAGTTCATTTGTGTCATTGGATGAATAGTTAGGTCATTTTCGTCCTCTCTAGGCTTATTATTGTCCAATTAGGGTTTCTAAACAATCTTGTGCATCCAATAGGTGTGTTTGTGTCATTGGATGAACGTTTAGGTCTTTTTCGTCCTCCCTAGGCTTATTCTTGTCCAATTAGGGTTTTTAACCAATCTTGTGCATCCAATAAGTTCATTTGTGTCATTGGGTGAACAATTAGGTCATTTTCGTCCTCCCTAGGCTTATTCTTGTCCAATTAGGGTTTCTAACCAATCTTGTGCATCCAATAGGTGTGTTTAGTCATTTGATGAAAATTTAGGTTATTTTCGTCCTCTCTAGGCTTATTCTTGTCCAATTAGGGTTTTTAACCAATCTTGTGCATCCAATAAGTTCATTTGTGTCATTGGATTAACATTTAGGTCATTTTCGTCCTCCTTAGGCTTATGTTTGTCCAATTAGGGTTTCTAACCAATCTTGTGCATCCAATAGGTGTGTTTGTGTCATTGGATGAACATTTAGGTCATTTTCGTCCTCCCTAGGCTTATTCTTGTCCAATTAGGGTTTTTAACCAATCTTGTGCATCCAATAAGTTCATTCGTGTCATTGGATGAACATTTAGGTCATTTTCGTCCTCCCTAGGCTTATTCTTTCCCAATTAGGGTTTCTAACCAATCTTGTGCATCCAATAGGTGTGTTTAGTCATTTGATGAACATTTAGGTTATTTTCGTCCTCCCTAGGCTTATTCTTGTCCAATTAGGGTTTTTAACCAATCTTGTGCATCCAATAAGTTCATTTGTGTCATTGGATTAACATTTAGGTCATTTTCGTCCTCCTTAGGCTTATGTTTGTCCAATTAGGGTTTCTAACCAATCTTGTGCATCCAATAGGTGTGTTTGTGTCATTGGATGAACATTTAGGTCATTTTCGTCCTCCCTAGGCTTATTCTTGTCCAATTAGGGTTTTTAACCAATCTTGTGCATCCAATAAGTTCATTTGTGTCATTGGATTAACATTTAGGTCATTTTCGTCCTCCCTAGGCTTATTCTTGTCCAATTAGGGTTTCTAACCAATCTTGTGCATCCAATAGATGTGTTTAGTCATTTGATGAACATTTAGGTCATTTTCGTCCTCCCTAGGCTTATTCTTTTCCAATTAGGGTTTTTAACCAATCTTGTGCATCCAATAAGTTCATTTGTGTCATTGGATGAACATTTAGGTCATTTTCGTCCTCCCTAGGCTTATTCTTGTCCAATTAGTGTTTTTAACCAATCTTGTGCATCCAATAAGTTCATTTGTGTCATTGGATTAACATTTAGGTCATTTTCGTCCTCCCTAGGCTTATTCTTGTCCAATTAGGGTTTCTAACAAATCTAGTGCATCCAATAGGTGTGTTTGTGTCATTGGATGAACATTTAGGTCATTTTCGTCCTCCCTAGGCTTATTCTTGTCCAATTAGGGTTTTTAACCAATCTTGTGCATCCAATAAGTTCATTTGTGTCATTGGATTAACATTTAGGTCATTTTCGTCCTCTCTAGGCTTATTCTTGTCCAATTAGGTTTTCTAACCAATCTTGTGCATCCAATAGGTGTGTTTGTGTCATTGGATGAACATTTAGGTCATTTTTGTCCTCCCTAGGCTTATTCTTGTCCAATTTGGGTTTTTAACCAATCTTGTGCATCCAATAAGTTCATTTCTGTCATTGGATTAACATTTAGGCCATTTTCGTCCTCCCTAGGCTTATTCTTGTCCAATTAGGGTTTCTAACCAATCTTGTGCATCCAATAGGTGTGTTTGTGTCATTGGATGAACATTTAGGTCATTTTCGTCCTCCCTAGGCTTATTCTTGTCCAATTAGGGTTTTTAACCAATCTTGTGCATCCAATAAGTTCATTTGTGTCATTGGATGAACATTTAGGTAATTTTCGTCCACCCTAGGCTTATTCTTGTCCAATTAGGGTTTTTAACCAATCTTGTGCATCCAATAGGTGTGTTTGTGTCATTGGATGAACATTTAGGTCATTTTCGTCCTCCCTAGGCTTATTCTTGTCCAATTAGGGTTTCTAACCAATCTTGTGCATCCAATAGGAGTGTTTGTGTCATTGGATGAACATTTAGGTCACTTTCGTCCTCCCTAGGCTTATTCTTGTCCAATTAGGGTTTTTAAGCAATCTTGTGCATCCAATAAGTTCATTTGTGTCATTGGATGAACATTTAGGTCATTTTCGTCCTCCCTAGGCTTATTCTTGTCCAATTAGGGTTTTTAACCAATCTTGTGCATCCAATAAGTTCATTTGTGTCATTGGATGAACATTTAGGTCATTTTCGTCCTCCCTAGGCTTATTCTTGTCCAATTAGGGTTTTTAACCAATCTTGTGCATCCAATAAGTTCATTTGTGTCATTGGATGAACATTTAGGTCATTTTCGTCCTCCCTAGTCTTATTCTTGTCGAATTAGGGTTTTATGCAATCTTGTGCATCCAATAGGTGTGTTTGTGTCATTGGAGGAACATTTAGGTCATTTTGGTCCTCCCTAGTTTTATTCTTATCCAATTAGGGTTTTTATGCAATCTTGTGCATCCAATAGGTGTGTTTGTGTCATTGGACGAACATTTAGGTCATTTTCGTCCTCCCTAGGCTTATTCTTGTCCAATTAGGGTTTTTAACCAATCTTGTGCATCCAATAAGTTCATTTGTGTCATTGGACGAACATTTAGGTCATTTTCGTCCTCCATAAGCTTATTCTTGTCCAATTAGGGTTTTTAACCAATCTTGTGCATCCAATAAGTTCATTTGTGTCATTAGATGAACATTTAGGTCATTTTCGTCCTCCCTAGGCTTATTCTTGTCCAATTAGGGTTTTTAACCAATCTTGTGCATCCAATAAGTTCATTTGTGTCATTGGATGAACATTTAGGTCATTTTCGTCCTCCCAAGGCTTATTCTTGTCCAATTAGGGTTTCTAACCCATCTTGTGCATCCAATAGGTGTGTTTGTGTCATTGGATGAACATTTAGGTCATTTTCGTCCTCCCTAGGCTTATTCTTGTCCAATTAGGGTTTTTAACCAATCTTGTGCATCCAATAAGTTCATTTGTGTCATTGGATTAACATTAAGGTCATTTTCGTCCTCCCTAGGCTTATTCTTGTCAAATTAGGGTTTTTAACCAATCTTGTACATCCAATAGGTATGTTTGTGTCGTTGGATGAACATTTAGGTCATTTTCGTCCTCCCTAGGCTTATTCTTGTCCAATTAGGGTTTCTAACCAATCTTGTGCATCCAATAGGTGTGTTTGTGTCATTGGATGAACATTTAGGTCATTTTCGTCCTCCCTAGGGTTATTCTTGTCCAATTAGGGTTTTTAACCAATCTTGTGCATCCAATAGGTGTGTTTGTGTCATTGGATGAACATTTAGGTTATTTTCGTCCTCCCTAGTCTTATTCTTGTCCAATTAGGGTTTTAAGCAATCTTGTGCATCCAATATGTTCATTTGTGTCATTGGTTTAACATTTAGGTCATTTTCGTCCTCCCTAGGCTTATTCTTGTCCAATTAGGGTTTCTAAACAATCTTGTGTATCCAATAGGTGTGTTTGTGTCATTGGATGAACATTTAGGTCGTTTTCGTCCTCCCTAGGCTTATTCTTGTCCAATTAGGGTTTTTAACCAATCTTGTGCATCCAATAAGTTCATTTGTGTCATTGGATTAACATTTAGGTCATTTTCGTCCTCCCTAGGCTTATTCTTGTCCAATTAGGGTTTCTAACCAATCTTGTGCATCCAATAGGTGTGTTTGTGTCATTGGATGAACATTTAGGTCATTTTCGTCCTCCCTAGGCTTATTCTTGTCCAATTAGGGTTTTTAACCAATCTTGTGCATCCAATAAGTTCATTTGTGTCATTGGATTAACATTTAGGTCATTTTCGACCTCCCTAGGCTTATTCTTGTCCAATTATGGTTTCTAACCAATCTTGGGCATCCAATAGGTGTGTTTGTGTCATTGAATTAACATTTAGGTCATTTTCGTCCTCCCTAGGCTTATTCTTGTCCAATTAGGGTTTTTAACCAATCTTGTGCATCCAATAAGTTCAACTGTGTCATTGGATGAACATTTAGATCATTTTCGTCCTATTTAGGCTTATTCTTGTCCAATTACGGTTTTTAACCAATCTTGTGCATCCAATAAGTTCATTTGTGTCATTGGATTAACATTTAGGTCATTTTCGTCCTCCCTAGGCTTATTCTTGTCCAATTAGGGTTTCTAACCAATCTTGTGCAACCAATAGGTGTGTTTGTGACATTGGATGAACATTTAGGTCATTTTCGTCCTCCCTAGGCTTATTCTTGTCCAATTAGGGTTTCTAACCAATCTTGTGCATCCAATAGGTGTGTTTAGTCATTTGATGAACATTTAGGTCATTTTCGTCCTCCCTAGCCTTATTCTTGTCATATTACGGTTTTTAACCAATCTTGTGCATCCAATATGTTCATTTGTGTCATTGGATGAACATTTAGGTCATTTTCGTCCTCCCAAGGCTTATTCTTGTCCAATTAGGGTTTCTAAACAATCTTGTGCATCCAATAGGTGTGTTTGTGTCATTGGATGAACATTAAGGTCATTTTCGTCCTCCCTAAGCTTATTCTAGTCCAATTAGGGTTTTTAACCAATTTTGTGCTTCCAATATGTTCATTTGTGTCATTGGATGAACATTTAGGTCATTTTCGTCCTCCCAAGGCTTATTCTTGTCCAATTAGGGTTTGTAAACAATCTTGTGCATCCAATAGGTGTGTTTGTGTCATTGGATGAACATTTAGGTCATTTTCGTCCTCCCTAGGCTTATTCTTGTCCAATTAGGGTTTTTAACCAATCTTGTGCATCCAATAAGTTCATTTGTGTCATTGGATGAACATTTAGGTCATTTTCGTCCTCCCTAGGCTTATTCTTGTCCAATTAGGGTTTTTAACCAATCTTGTGCATCCAATATGTGTCATTTGATTAACATTTAGGTCATTTTCGTCCTCCCTAGGCTTATTCTTGTCCAATTAGGGTTTTTAACCAATCTTGTGCATCCAATAAGTTCATTTGTGGCATTGGACGAACATTTAGGTCATTTTCGTCCTCCCTAGGCTTATTCTTGTCCAATTAGGGTTTTTAACCAATCATGTGCATCCAATAAGTTCATTTGTGTCATTGGATGAACAATTAGGTCATTTTCGTCTACCCTAGGCTTATTCTTGTCCAATTAGGGTTTTTAACCAATCTTGTGCATCCAATAAGTTCATTTGTGTCATTGGATAAACATTTAGGTCATTTTCGTCCTCCCTAGGCTTATTCTTGTCCAATTAGGGATTTTAACGAATCTTGTGCATCCAATAGGTGTGTTTGTGTCATTGGATGAACATTTAGGTCATTTTCGTCCTCCCTAGGCTTATTCTTGTCCAATTAGGGTTTTTAACCAATCTTGTGCATCCAATAAGTTCATTTGTGTCATTGGATTAACATTTAGGTCATTTTCGTCCTCCCTAGGCTTATTCTTGTCCAATTAGGGTTTCTAACCAATCTTGTGCATCCAATAGGTGTGTTTGTGTCATTGGATGAACATTTAGGTCATTTTCGTCCTCCCTAGGCTTATTTTGGTCCAATTAGGGTTTTTAACCAATCTTGTGCATCCAATAAGTTCAATTGTGTCATTGGATGAACATTTAGGTCATTTTCGTCCTCCCTAGGCTTATTCTTGTCCAATTACGGTTTTTAACCAATCTTGTGCATTCAATAAGTTCATTTGTGTCATTGGATTAACATTTAGGTCATTTTCGTCCACCCTAGGCTTATTCTTGTCCAATTAGGGTTTCTAACCAATCTTGTGCATCCAATAGGTGTGTTTGTGACATTGGATGAACATTTAGGTCATTTTCGTCCTCCCTATGCTTATTCTTGTCCAATTAGGGTTTCTAACCAATCTTGTGCATCCAATAGGTGTGTTTGTGTCATTGGATGAACATTTAGGTCTTTTTCGTCCTCCCTAGGCTTATTCTTGTCCAATTAGGGTTTTTAACCAATCTTGTGCATCCAATAAGTTCATTTGTGTCATTGGGTGAACACTTAGGTCATTTTCGTCCTCCCTAGGCTTATTCTTGTCCAATTAGGGTTTCTAACCAATCTTGTGCATCCAATAGGTGTGTTTAGTCATTTGATGAAAATTTAGGTTATTTTCGTCCTCTCTAGGCTTATTCTTGTCCAATTAGGGTTTTTAACCAATCTTGTGCATCCAATAAGTTCAATTGTGTCATTGGATGAACATTTAGGTCATTTTCGTCCTCCCTAGGCTTATTCTTGTCCAATTAGGGTTTCTAACCAATCTTGTGCCTCCAATAGGTGTGTTTGTGTCATTGGATGAACATTTAGGTCATTTTTGTCCTCCCTAGGCTTATTCTTGTCCAATTAGGGTTTTTAACCAATCTTGTGCATCCAATAAGTTCATTTGTGTCATTGGATGAACATTTAGGTCATTTTCGTCCTCCCTAGGCTTATTCTTGTCCAATTAGGGTTTCTAAACAATCTTATGCATCCAATAGGTGTGTTTGTGTCATTGGATGAACATTTAGGTCATTTTCGTCCTCCCTAAGCTTATTCTTGTCCAATTAGGGTTTCTAAACAATCTTGTGCATTCAATAGGTGTGTTTGTGTCATTGGATGAACATTTAGGTCATTTTCGTCCTCCCTATGCTTATTCTTGTCCAATTAGGGTTTCTAAACAATCTTGTGCATTCAGTAGGTGTGTTTGTGTCATTCGATGAACATTTAGGTCATTTTCGTCCTTCCTAAGCTTATTCTTGTCCAATTAGGGTTTCTAACCAATCTTGTGCATCCAATAGGTGTGTTTGTGTCATTGGATGAACATTTAGGTCATTTTCGTCCTCCCTAGGCTTATTCTTGTCCAATTAGGGTTTTTAACCAATCTTGTGCATCCAATAAGTTCATTTGTGTCATTGGGTGAACATTTAGATCATTTTCGTCCTCCCTAGGCTTATTCTTGTCCAATTAGGGTTTCTAACCAATCTTGTGCATCCAATAGGTGTGTTTAGTCATTTGATGAACAATTAGGTCATTTTCGTCCTCCCTAGGCTTATTCTTGTCCAATTAGGGTTTCTAACCAATCTTGTGCATCCAAAAGTTCATTTGTGTCATTGGATTAACATTTAGGTCATTTTCGTCCTCCCTAGGCTTATTCTTGTCCAATTAGGGTTTCTAACCAATCTTGTGCATCCAATAGGTGTGTTTGTGTCATTGGATGAACATTTAGGTCAATTTCGTCTTCCCTAGTCTTATTCTTGTCCAATTAGGGTTTTAAGCAATCTTGTGAATCCAATAAGTTCATTTGTGTCATTGGATGAATAGTTAGGTCATTTTCGTCCTCCCTATGCTTATTCTTGTCAAATTAGGGTTCCTAACCAATCTTTTGCATCCAATAGGTGTGTTTGTGTCATTGGATGAACATTTAGGTTATTTTCGTCCTCCCTAGTCTTATTCTTGTCAAATTAGGGTTTTTAACCAATCTTGTGCATCCAATAAGTTCATTTGTGTCATTGGATTAACATTTAGGTCATTTTCGTCCTCCCTAGGCTTATTCTTGTCCAATTAGGGTTTCTAACCAATCTTGTGCATCCAATAGGTGTGTTTGTGTCATTGGATGAACATTTAGGTCATTTTCGTCCTCCGTAGGCTTATTCTTGTCCAATTAGGGTTTTTAACCAATCTTGTGCATCAAATAAGTTCACTTGTGTCATTGGATGAATAGTTAGGTCATTTTCGTCCTCCCTAGACCTTTTCTTGTCAAATTAGGGTTTCAAACCAATCGTGTGCATCCAATAGGTGTGTTTGTGTCATTGGATGAACATTTAGGTCATTTTCGTCCTCCCTAGGCTTATTCTTGTCCAATTTGGGTTTCTAACCAATCTTGTGCATCCAATAGGTGTGTTTGTGTCATTGGATGAACATTTAGGTCATTTTCGTCCTCCCTAGGCTTATTCTTGTCCAATTAGGGTTTTTAACCAATCTTGTGCATCCAATAAGTTCACTTGTGTCATTGGATGAATAGTTAGGTCATTTTCGTCCTCCCTAGGCTTATTCTTGTCAAATTAGGGTTTCTAACCAATCGTGTGCATCCAATAGATGTGTTTGTGTCGTTGGATGAACATTTAGGTCATTTTCGTCCTCCCTAGGCTTATTCTTGTCCAATTAGGGTTTTTAACCAATCTTGTGCATCCAATAAGTTCACTTGTTTCATTGGATGAACAGTTAGGTCATTTTCGTCCTCCCTAGGCTTATTCTTGTCAAATTAGGGTTTCTAACCAATCGTGTGCATCCAATAGGTGTGTTTGTGTCATTGGATGAACATTTAGGTCATTTTCGTCCTCCCTAGGCTTATTCTTGTCAAATTAGGGTTTCTAACCTATCTTGTGCATCCAATAGGTGTGTTTGTGTTATTGGATCAACATTTAGGTCATTTTCGTCCTCGCTAGGCTTATTCTTGTCCAATTAGGGTTTTTAACCAATCTTGTGCATCCAATAAGTTCATTTGTGTCATTGGATGAACATTTAGGTCATTTTCGTCCTCCCAAGGCTTATTCTTGTCCAATTAGGGTTTCTAACCAATCTTGTGCATCCAATAGGTGTGTTTGTGTCATTGGATGAACATTTAGGTCATTTTCGTCCTCCTTAGTCTTATTCTTGTCCAATTAGGGTTTTAAGCAATCTTGTGCATCCAATAAGTTCATTTGTGTCATTGGATGAACATTTAGGTCATTTTCGTCCTCCCTAGGCTTATTCTTGTCCAATTAGGGTTTTTAAGAAATCTTGTGCATCCAATAAGTTCATTTGTGTCATTTGATGAACATTTAGGTCATTTTCGTCGTCCCTAGGCTTATTCTTGTCCAATTAGGGTTTTTAACCAATCTTGTGCATCCAATAAGTTCATTTGTGTCATTGGATGAACATTTAGGTCATTTTCGTCCTCCCTAGGCTTATTCTGGTCCAATTAGGGATTTTAACCAATCTTGTGCATCCAATAGGTGTGTTTGTGTCATTGGATGAACATTTAGGTCATTTTCGTCCTCCCTAGGCTTATTCTTGTCCAATTAGGGTTTTTAACCAATCTTGTGCATCCAATAAGTTCATTTGTGTCATTGGATGAATATTTAGGTCATTTTCGTCCTCCCAAGGCTTATTCTGGTCCAATTAGGGTTTCTAACCAATCTTGTGCATCCAATAGGTGTGTTTGTGTCATTGGATGAACATTTAGGTCATTTTCGTCCTCCCTAGTCTTATTCTTGTCCAATTAGGGTTTTAAGCAATCTTGTGCATCCAATAAGTTCATTTGTGCCATTGGATGAACATTTAGGTTATTTTCGTCCTCACTAGGCTTAGTTTTGTGCAATTAGGGTTTTTAACCAATTTTGTGCATCCAATAGGTGTGTTTGTGTCATTAGATGAACATTTAGGTCATTTTCATCCTCCCTAGGCTTATTGTTGTCCAATTAGGGTTTTTAACCAATCTTGTGCATCCAATAGGTGTGTTTGTGTCATTTGATGAACATTTATGTCATTCTCATCCTCCCTAGTCTTATTCTTGTCCAATTAGGGTTTAAAGCAATCTTGTGCATCCAATAAGTTCATTTGTGTCATTGGATTAAGATTTAAGTCATTTTCGTCCTCCCTAGTCTTATTCTTGTTCAATTAGGGTTTCTAACCAATCTTGTGCATCCAATAGGTGTGTTTGTGTCATTGGATGAACATTTAGGTCATTTTCGTCCTCCCTAGGCTTATTCTTGTCCAATTAGGGTTTTTAACCAATCTTGTGCATCCAATAAGTTCATTTGTGTCATTGGATGAACATTTAGGTCATTTTCGTCCTCCCTAGGCTTATTCTTGTCCAATTAGTGTTTTTAAGCAATCTTGTGCATCCAATAAGTTCATTTGTGTCATTGGATGAACATTTAGGTCATTTTCGTCCTCCCTAGGCTTATTCTTGTTCAATTAGGGTTTCTAACCAATCTTGTGCATCCAATAGGTGTGTTTGTGTCATTGGATGAACATTTAGGTCATTTTCGTCCTCCCTAGTCTTATTCTTGTCCAATTAGGGTTTTAAGCAATCTTGTGCATCCAATAAGTTCATTTGTGCCATTGGATGAACCTTTAGGTTATTTTCGTCCTCACTAGGCTTAGTTTTGTGCAATTAGGGTTTTTAACCAATTTTGTGCATCCAATAGGTGTGTTTGTGTCATTAGATGAACATTTAGGTCATTTTCATCCTCCCTAGGCTTATTGTTGTCCAATTAGGGTTTTTAACCAATCTTTTGCATCCAATAGGTGTGTTTGTGTCATTTGATGAACATTTATGTCATTCTCATCCTCCCTAGTCTTATTCTTGTCCAATTAGGGTTTAAAGCAATCTTGTGCATCCAATAAGTTCATTTGTGTCATTGGATTAAGATTTAAGTCATTTTCGTCCTCCCTAGGCTTATTCTTGTTCAATTAGGGTTTCTAACCAATCTTGTGCATCCAATAGGTGTGTTTGTGTCATTGGATGAACATTTAGGTCATTTTCGTCCTCCCTAGGCTTATTCTTGTCCAATTAGGGTTTTTAACCAATCTTGTGCATCCAATAAGTTCATTTGTGTCATTGGATGAACATTTAGGTCATTTTCGTCCTCCCTAGGCTTATTCTTTCCCAATTAGGGTTTCTAACCAATCTTGTGCATCCAATAGGTGTGTTTAGTCATTTGATGAAAATTTAGGTTATTTTCGTCCTCTCTAGGCTTATTCTTGTCCAATTAGGGTTTTTAACCAATCTTGTGCATCCAATAAGTTCATTTGTGTCATTGGATTAACATTTAGGTCATTTTCGTCCTCCTTAGGCTTATGTTTGTCCAATTAGGGTTTCTAACCAATCTTGTGCATCCAATAGGTGTGTTTGTGTCATTGGATGAACATTTAGGTCATTTTCGTCCTCCCTAGGCTTATTCTTGTCCAATTAGGGTTTTTAACCAATCTTGTGCATCCAATAAATTCATTTGTGTCATTGGGTGAACACTTAGGTCATTTTCGTCCTCCCTAGGCTTATTCTTGTCCAATTAGGGTTTCTAACCAATCTTCTGCATCCAATAGGTGTGTTTAGTCATTTGATGAACATTTAGGTTATTTTCGACCTCTCTAGGCTTATTCTTGTCCAATTAGGGTTTTTAACCAATCTTGTGCATCCAATAAGTTCATTTGTGTCATTGGATTAACATTTAGGTCATTTTCGTCCTCCCTAGGCTTATGCTTGTCCAATTAGGGTTTCTAACCAATCTTGTGCATCCAATAGGTGTGTTTGTGTCATTGGATGAACATTTAGGTCATTTTCGTCCTCCCTAGGCTTATTCTTGTCCAATTAGGGTTTTTAACCAATCTTGTGCATCCAATAAGTTCATTTGTGTCATTGGGTAAACATTTAGGTCATTTTCGTCCTCCCTAGGCTTATTCTTGTCCAATTAGGGTTTCTAACCAATCCTGTGCATCCAATAGGTGTGTTTGTGTCATTGGATGAACATTTAGGTCATTTTCGTCCTCCCTAGGCTTATTCTTGTCCAATTAGGGTTTTTAACCAATCTTGTGCATCCAATAAGTTCACTTGTGTCATTGGATTAACATTTAGGTCATTTTCGTCCTCCCTAGGCTTATTCTTGTCCAACTAGGGTTTCTAACCAATCTTGTGCATCCAATAGGTGTGTTTGTGTCATTGGATGAACATTTAGTCATTTTCGTCCTCCCTAGGCTTATTCGTGTCCAATTAGGGTTTTTAAACATTCTTGTGCATCCAATAAGTTCATTTGTGTCATTGGATTAACGTTTAGGTCATTTTCGTCCTCCATAGGCTTATTCTTGTCCAATTAGGGTTTCTAACCAATCTTGTGCATCCAATAGGTGTGTTTAGTCATTTGATGAAAATTTAGGTTATTTTCGTCCTCTCTAGGCTTATTCTTTTCCAATTAGGGTTTTTAACCAATCTTGTGCATCCAATAAGTTCATTTGTGTCATTGGATTAACATTTAGGTCATTTTCGTCCTCCCTAGGCTTATGCTTGTCCAATTAGGGTTTCTAACCAATCTTGTGCATACAATAGGTGTGTTTGTGTCATTGGATGAACATTTAGGTCATTTTCGTCCTCCCTAGGCTTATTCTTGTCCAATTAGGGTTTTTAACCAATCTTGTGCATCCAATAAGTTCATTTGTGTCATTGGATGAACATTTAGGTCATTTTCGTCCTCCCTAGGCTTATTCTTTCCCAATTAGGGTTTCTAACCAATCTTGTGCATCCAATAGGTGTGTTTAGTCATTTGATGAACATTTAGGTTATTTTCGTCCTCCCTAGGCTTATTCTTGTTCAATTAAGGTTTTTAACCAATCTTGTGCATCCAATAAGTTCATTTGTGTCATTGGATTAACATTTAGGTCATTTTTGTCCTCCCTAGGCTTATTCTTGTCCAATTAGGGTTTCTAACCATTCTTGTGCATCCAATAGGTGTGTTTGTGTCATTGGATGAACATTTAGGTCATTTTCGTCCTCCCTAGTCTTATTCTTGTCCAATTAGGGTTTTAAGCAATCTTGTACATCCAATAAGTTCATTTGTGTCATTGGATAAATATTTAGGTCATTTTCATCCTCCCTAGGCATATTCTTGTCCAATTAGGGTTTCTAACCAATCTTGTGCATCCAATAGGTGTGTTTGTGTCATTGGATGAACATTTAGGTCATTTTCGTCCTCCCTAGTCTTATTCTTGTCCAATTAGAGTTTTAAGCAATCTTGTGCATCCAATAAGTTCATTTGTGTCATTGGATGAATAGTTAGGTCATTTTTGTCCTCCCTAGGCTTATTCTTGTCAAATTAGGGTTTCTAACCAATCTTGTGCATCCAATAGGTGTGTTTGTGTCATTGGATGAACATTTAGGTTATTTTCGTCCTCCCTAGTCTTATTCTTGTCCAATTAGGGTTTTAAGCAATCTTGTGCATCCAATAAGTTCATTTGTGTCATTGGATGAATAGTTAGGTCATTTTCGTCCTCCCTAGGGTTATTCTTGTCCAATTAGGGTTTTTAACCAATCTTGTGCATCCAATAGGTTTGTTTGTGTCATTGGATGAACATTTAGGTCATTTTCGTCCTCCCTAGGCTTATTTTTGTCCAATTAGGGTTTTTAACCAATCTTGTGCATCCAATAAGTTCAATTGTGTCATTGGATGAACATTTAGGTCATTTTCGTCTTCCCTAGGCTTATTCTTGTCCAATTACGGTTTTTAACCAATCTTGTGCATCCAATAAGTTCATTTGTGTCATTGGATTAACATTTAGGTCATTTTCGTCCTCCCTAGGCTTATTCTTGTCCAATTAGGGTTTCTAACCAATCTTGTGCATCCAATAGGTGTGTTTGTGACATTGGATGAACATTGAGGTCATTTTCGTCCCCCCTAGGCTTATTCTTGTCCCATTAGGGTTTTTAACCAATCTTGTGCATCAAATAAGTTCAATTGTGTCATTGGATGAACATTTAGGTCATTTTCGTCTTCCCTAGGCTTATTCTTGTCCAATTAGGGTTTTTAACCAATCTTGTGCATCCAATAAGTTCATTTGTGTCATTGGATTAACATTTAGGTCATTTTCGTCCTCCCTAGGCTTATGCTTGTCCAATTAGGGTTTCTAACCAATCTTGTGCATCCAATAGGTGTGTTTGTGTCATTGGATGAACATTTAGGTCATTTTCGTTCTCCCTAGGCTTATTCTTGTCCAATTAGGATTTTCAACCAATCTTGTGCATCCAATAAGTTCATTTGTGTCATTGGATGAACATTTAGGTCATTTTCGTCCTCCCAAGGCTTATTCTTGTCCAATTAGGGTTTCTAACCAATCTTGTGCATCCAATAGGTGTGTTTGTGTCATTGGATGAACATTTAGGTCATTTTCGTCCTCCCTAGTCTTATTCTTGTCCAATTAGGGTTTTAACCAATCTTGTGCATCCAATAAGTTCATTTGTGTCATTGGATGAATATTTAGGTCATTTTCGTCCTCCCTAGGCATATTCTTGTCCAATTAGGGTTTCTAACAAATCTTGTGCATCCAATAGGTCTGTTTGTGTCATTGGACGAACATTTAGGTCATTTTCGTCCTCCCTAGTCTTATTCTTGTCAAATTAGGGTTTTAAGCAATCTTGTGCATCCAATAAGTTCATTTGTGTCATTGGATTAACATTTAGGTCATTTTCGTCCTCCCTAGGCTTATTCTTGTCCAATTAGGGTTTCTAACCAATCTTGTGCATCCAATAGGTGTGTTTGTGTCATTGGATGAACATTTAGGTCATTTTCGTCCTCCCTAGGCTTATTCTTGTCCAATTAGGGTTTTTAACCAATCTTGTGCATCCAATAAGTTCATTTGTGTCATTGGATGAACATTTAGGTCATTTTCGTTCTCCTTATGCTTATTCTTGTCCAATTAGGGTTTTTAACCAATCTTGTGCATCCAATAGGTGTGTTTGTGTCATTGGATGAACATTTAGGTCATTTTCGTCCTCCCTAGGCTTATTCTTGTCCAATTAGGGTTTTTAACCAATCTTGTGCATCCAATAAGTTCATTTGTGTCATTGGGTGAACATTTAGGTCATTTTCGTCCTCCCTAGGCTTATTCTTGTCCAATTAGAGTTTTAACCAATCTTGTGCATCCAATAAGTTCATTTGTGTCATTGGATGAATATTTAGGTCATTTTCGTCCTCCCTAGGCTTATTCTTGTCCAATTAGGGTTTCTAACCAATCTTGTGCATCCAATAGGTGTGTTTGTGTCATTGGATGAACATTTAGGTCATTTTCGTCCTCCCTAGGCTTATTCTTGTCCAATTAGGGTTTTTAGCCAATCTTGTGCATCCAAGAAGTTCATTTGTGTCATTGGATGAATAATTAGGTCATTTTCGTCCTCCCTAGGCATATTCTTGTCCAATTAGGGTTTCTAACCAATCTTGTGCATCCAATAGGTGTGTTTAGTCATTTGATGAACATTTAGGTTATTTTCGTCCTCCCTAGGCTTATTCTTGTCCAATTAGGGTTTTTAACCAATCTTGTGCATCCAATAAGTTCATTTGTGTCATTGGATTAACATTTAGGTCATTTTCGCCCTTCCTAGGCTTATTCTTGTCCAATTAGGGTTTTTAACGAATCTTGTGCATCCAATAGGTGTGTTTGTGTCATTGGATGAACATTTAGGTCATTTTCGTCCTCCCTAGGCTTATTCTTGTCCAATTAGGGTTTCTAACCAATCTTGTGCATCCAATAGGTGTGTTTGTGTCATTGGATTAACATTTAGGTCATTTTCGTCCTTCCTAGGCTTATTCTTGTCCAATTAGGGTTTTTAACCAATCTTGTGCATCCAATAAGTTCATTTGTTTCATCGGATTAACATTTAGGTCATTTCGTCCTCCCTAGGCTTATTCTTGTCCAATAAGGGTTTTTTAACCAATCTTGTGCATCCAATAGGTGTGTTTGTGTCATTGGATGAACATTTAGGTCATTTTCGTCCTCCCTAGGCTTATTCTTGTCCAATTAGGGTTTTTAACCAATCTTGTGCATCCAATAAGTTCATTTGTGTCATTGGATGAACATTTAGGTCATTTTCGTCCTCCCAAGGCTTATTCTTGTCCAATTAGGGTTTCTAACCAATCTTGTGCATCCAATAGGTGTGTTTCTGTCATTGGATGAACATTTAGGTCATTTTCGTCCTCCCTAGTCTTATTCTTGTCCAATTAGGATTTTAAGCAATCTTGTGCATCCAATAAGTTCATTAGTGTCATTGGATGAATATTTAGGTCATTTTCGTCCTCCCTAGGCTTATTCTTGTCCAATTAGGGTTTCTAACCAGTCTTGTTTATCCAATAGGTGTGTTTGTGTCATTGGGTGAACATTTAGGTCATTTTGGTCCTCCCAATTCTTATTCTTGTCCAATTAGGGTTTTTAACCAATCTTGTGCATCCAATAGGTGTGTTTGTGTTATTGGATGAACATTTAGGTCATTTTCGTCCTCCCTAGGCTTATTCTTGTCCAATTAGGGTTTTTAACCAATCTTGTGCATCCAATAAGTTCATTTGTGTCATTGGATTAACATTTAGGTCATTTTCGTCCTCCCTAGGCTTATTCTTGTCCAATTAGGGTTTCTAACCAATCTTGTGCATCCAATAGGTGTGTTTGTGACATTGGATGAACATTGAGGTCTTTTTCGTCCTCCCTAGGCTTATTCTTGTCCAATTAGGGTTTTTAACCAATCTTGTGCATCCAATAAGTTCATTTGTGTCATTGGATGAACATTTAGGTCATTTTCGTCCTCCCAAGGCTTATTCTTGTCCAATTAGGGTTTCTAACAAATCTTGTGCATCCAATAGGTGTGTTTGTGTCATTGGATGAACATTTAGGTCATTTTCGTCCTCCCTAGGCTTATTCTTGTCCAATTAGGGTTTTTAACCAATCTTGTGCATCCAATAAGTTCATTTGTGTCATTGGATTAACATTTAGGTCATTTTCGTCCTTCCTAGGCTTATTGTTGTCCAATTAGGGTTTCTAACCAATCTTGTGCATCCAATAGGTGTGTTTGTGTCATTGGATGAACATTTAGGTCATTTTCGTCCTCCCTAGGCTTATTCTTGTCCAATTAGGGTTTTTAACCAATCTTGTGCATCCAATAAGTTCATTTGTGTCATTGGATGAACATTTAGGTCATTTTCGTCCTCCATTGGCTTATTCTTGTCCAATTAGGGTTTTTAACCAATCTTGTGCATCCAATAAGTTCATTTGTGTCATTGGATGAACATTTAGGTCATTTTCGTCCTCCCTAGGCTTATTCTTGTCCAATTAGGGTTTCTAACCAATCTTGTGCATCCAATAGGTGTGTTTGTGTCATTGGATGAACATTTAGGTCATTTTCGTCCTTCCTAGGCTTATTCTTGTCCAATTATGGTTTTAAGCAATCTTGTGCATCCAATAAGTTCATTTGTGTCATTGGATTAACATTTAGGTCATTTTCGTCCTCCCTAGGCTTATTCTTGTCTAATTAGGATTTTTAACCAATCATGTGCATCCAATAAGTTCATTTGTGTCATTGGATGAACATTTAGGTCATTTTCGTCCTTCCTAGGCTTATTCTTGTCCAATTAGGGTTTTTAACGAATCTTGTGCATCCAATAAGTTCATTTGTGTCATTGGATGAACATTTAGGTCATTTTCGTCCTCCCTAGGCTTATTCTTGTCCAATTAGGGTTTCTAACCAATCTTGTGCATCCAATAGGTGTGTTTGTGTCATTGGATGAACATTTAGGTCATTTTCGTCCTCCCTAGGCTTATTCTTGTCCAATTATGGTTTTAAGCAATCTTGTGCATCCAATAAGTTCATTTGTGTCATTGGATTAACATTTAGGTCATTTTCGTCCTCCCTAGGCTTATTCTTGTGTAATTAGGATTTTTAACCAATCATGTGCATCCAATAAGTTCATTTGTGTCATTGGATGAACATTTAGGTCATTTTCGTCCTTCCTAGGCTTATTCTTGTCCAATTAGGGTTTTTAACCAATCTTGTGCATCCAATTAGTTCATTTGTTTCATTGGATTAACATTTAGGTCATTTCGTCCTCTCTACTCTTATTCTTGTCCAATTAGGGTTTTTTAACCAATCTTGTGCATCCAATAGGTGTGTTTGTGTCATTGGATGAACATTTAGGTCATTTTCGTCCTCCCTAGGCTTATTCTTGTCCAATTAGGGTTTTTAACCAATCTTGTGCATCCAATAAGTTCATTTGTGTCATTGGATTAACATTTAGGTCATTTTCGTCCTCCCTAGGCTTATTCTTGTCCAATTAGGGTTTCTAACCAATCTTGTGCATCCAATAGGTGTGTTTGTGTCAATGGATGAACATTTAGGTCATTTTCATCCTCCCTAGTCTTATTCTTGTCCAATTAGGGTTTTAAGCAATCTTGTGCATCCAATAAGTTCATTTGTGTCATTGGATGAATATTTAGGTCATTTTCGTCCTCCCTAGGCTTATTCTTGTCCAATTAGGGTTTTAAGCAATCTTGTGCATCCAATAAGTTCATTTGTGTCATTGGATGAATATTTAGGTCATTTTCATCCTCCCTAGGCTTATTCTTGTCCAATTAGGGTTTCTAACCAATCTTGTGCATCCAATAGGTGTGTTTGTGTCATTGGATGAACATTTAGGACATTTTTGTCCTCCCTAGTCTTATTCTTGTCCAATTAAGGTTTTAAGCAATCTTGTGCATCCAATAAGTTCATTTGTGCCATTGGATGAATAGTTAGGTCATTTTCGTCCTCCCTAGGCTTATTCTTGTCAAATTAGGGTTTCTAACCAATCTTGTGCATCCAATAGGTGTGTTTGTGTCATTGGATGAACATTTAGGTCATTTTCGTCCTCCCTAGGCTTATTCTTGTCCAATTAGGGTTTTTAACCAATCTTGTGCATCCAATAAGTTCATTTGTGTCATTGGATTAACATTTAGGTCATTTTCGTCCTCCCTAGGCTTATTCTTGTCCAATTAGGGTTTCTAACCAATCTTATGCATCCAATAGGTGTGTTTGTGTCATTGGATGAACATTTAGGTCATTTTCGTCCTCCCTAGGCTTATTCTTGTCCAATTAGGGTTTTTAACCAATCTTGTGCATCCAATAAGTTCATTTGTGTCATTGGATGAACATTTAGGTCATTTTCGTCCTCCCAAGGCTTATTCTTGTCCAATTAGGGTTTCTAACCAATCTTGTGAATCCAATAGGTGTGTTTGTGTCATTAGATGAACATTTAGGTCATATTCGTCCTCCCTAGTCTTATTCTTGTCCAATTAGGGTTTTAAGCAATCTTGTGCATCCAATAAGTTCATTTGTGTCATTGGATGAATATTTAGGTCATTTTCATCCTCCCTAGGCATATTCTTGTCCAATTAGGGTTTCTAACCAATCTTGTGCATCCAATAGGTGTGTTTGTGTCATTGGATGAACATTTAGGTCATTTTCGTCCTCCCAAGTCTTATTCTTGTCCAATTAGGGTTATAAGCAATCTTGTGCATCCAATAAGTTCATTTGTGTCATTGGATGAATAGTTAGGTCATTTTCGTCCTCCCTAGGTTTATTCTTGTCAAATTAGGGTTTCTAACCAATCTTGTGCATCCAATAGGTGTGTTTGTGTCATTGGATGAACATTTAGGTTATTTTCGTCCTCCCTAGTCTTATTCTTGTCCAATTAGGGTTTTAAGCAATCTTGTGCATCCAATAAGTTCATTTGTGTCATTGGATAAATAGTTAGGTCATTTTCGTCCTCCCTAGGCTTATTCTTGTCAAATTAGGGTTTCTAACCAATCTTGTGCATCCAATTGGTGTGTTTGTGTCATTGGATGAACATTTAGGTTATTTTAGTCCTCCCTAGTCTTATTCTTGTCCAATTAGGGTTTTAAGCAATCTTGTGAATCCAATAAGTTCATTTGTGTCATTGGATGAATAGTTAGGTCATTTTCGTCCTCCCTAGGCTTATTCTTGTCTAATTAGGGTTTCTAACCAATCGTGTGCATCCAATAGGTGTGTTTGTGTCATTGGATGAACATTTAGGTCTTTTTCGTCCTCCCTAGGCTTATTCTTGTCCAATTAGGGTTTTCAACCAATCTTGTGCATCCAATAAGTTCATTTGTGTCATTGGGTGAACACTTAGGTCATTTTCGTCCTCCCTAGGCTTATTCTTGTCCAATTAGGGTTTCTAACCAATCTTGTGCATCCAATAGGTGTGTTTAGTCATTTGATGAAAATTTAGGTTATTTTCGTCCTCTCTAGGCTTATTCTTGTCCAATTAGGGTTTTTAACCAATCTTGTGCATCCAATAAGTTCATTTGTGTCATTGGATTAACATTTAGGTCATTTTCGTCCTCCATAGGCTTATGCTTGTCCAATTAGGGTTTCTAACCAATCTTGTGCATCCAATAGGTGTGTTTGTGTCATTGGATGAACATTTAGGTCATTTTCGTCCTCCCTAGGCTTATTCTTTTCCAATTAGGGTTTTTAACCAATCTTGTGCATCCAATAAGTTCATTTGTGTCATTGGATGAATAGTTAGGTCATTTTCATCCTCCCTAGGCTTATTCTTGTCAAATTAGGGTTTCTAACCAATCGTGTGCATCCAATAGGTGTGTTTGTGTCATTGGATGAACATTTAGGTCATTTTCGTCCTCCCTAGGCCTATTCTTATCCAATTAGAGTTTTTAACCAATCTTGTGCATCCAATAGGTGTGTTTGTGTCATTGGATGAACATTTAGGTCATTTTCGTCCTCCCTAGGCTTATTCTTGTCCAATTAGGGTTTTTAACCAATCTTGTGCATCCAATAAGTTCATTTGTGTCATTGGATTAACATTTAGGTCATTTTCGTCCTCCCTAGGCTTATTCTTGTCCAATTAGGGTTTCTAACCAATCTTGTGAATCCAATAGGTGTGTTTGTGTCATTGGATGAACATTTAGGTTATTTTCGTCCTCCCTAGTCTTATTCTTGTCCAATTAGGGTTTTTAACCAATCTTGTGCATCCAATAAGTTCATTTGTGTCATTGGATGAACATTTAGGTCATTTTTCGTCCTCCCTAGGCTTATTCTTGTCCAATTAGGGTTTTTAACCAATCTTGTGCATCCAATAGGTGTGTTTGTGTCATTGGATGAACATTTAGGTCATTTTCGTCCTCCCTAGGCTTATTCTTGTCCAATTAGGGTTTTTAACCAATCTTGTGCATCCAATAAGTTCATTTGTGTCATTGGATTAACATTTAGGTCATTTTCGTCCTCCCTAGGCTTATTCTTGTCCAATTAGGGTTTCTAACCAATCTTGTGCATCCAATAGGTGTGTTTGTGTCATTGGATGAACATTTAGGTCATTTTCATCCTCCCTAGGCTTATTCTTGTCTAATTAGGGTTTTTAACCAATCTTGTGCATCCAATAAGTTCATTTGTGTCATTCGATGAACATTTAGGTCATTTTAATCCTCCATAGGCTTATTCTTGTCCAATTAGGGTTTTCAACCAATCTTGTGCATCCAATAGGTGTGTTTGTGTCATTGGATGAACATTTAGGTCATTTTCATCCTCCCTAGGCTTATTCTTATCCAATTAGGGTTTCTAACCAATCTTGTGCATCCAATAGGTGTGTTTGTGTCATTGGATGAACATTTAGGTCATTTTTGTCCTCCCTAGGCTTATTCTTGTCCAATTAGGGTTTTTAACCAATCTTGTGCATCCAATAAGTTCATTTGTGTCATTGGATGAACATTTAGGTAATTTTCGTCCTCCCGTGGCTTATTCTTGTCCAATTAGGGTTTCTAACCAATCTTGTGCATCCAATAGGTGTGTTTGTGTCATTGGATGAACATTTAGGTCATTTTCGTCCTCCCTAGGCTTATTCTTGTCCAATTAGGGTTTTTAACCAATCTTGTGCATCCAATAAGTTCATTTGTGTCATTGGATTAACATTTAGGTCATTTTCGTCCTCCCTAGGCTTATTCTTGTCCAATTATGGTTTCTAACCAATCTTGGGCATCCAATAGGTGTGTTTGTGTTATTGGATTAACATTTAGGTCATTTTCGTCCTCCCTAGGCTTATTCTTGTACAATTAGGGTTTTTAACCAATCTTGTGCATCCAATAAGTTCAATTGTGTCATTGGATGAACATTTAGGTCATTTTCGTCCTCCCTTGGCTTATTCTTGTCCAATTAGGGTTTCTAACCAATCTTGTGCATCCAATAGGTGTGTTTGTGTCATTGGATGAACATTTAGGTCATTTTCGTCCTCCCTAGGCTTATTCTTGTCCAATTAGGGTTTTTAACCAATCTTGTGCATCCAATAAGTTCATTTGTGTCATTGGATTAACATTTAGGTCATTTTCGTCCTTCCTAGGCTTATTCTTGAACAATTAGGGTTTCTTACCAATCTTGTGCATCCAATAGGTGTGTTTGTGTCATTGGATGAACATTTAGGTCATTTTGGTCCTCCCTAGGCTTACTCTTGTCCAATTAGGGTTTTTAACCAATCTTGTGCATCCAATAAGTTCATTTGTGTCATTGGATTAACATTTAGGTCATTTTCGTCCTTCCTAGGCTTATTCTTGTCCAATTAGGGTTTCTAACCAATCTTGTGCATCCAATAGGTGTGTTTGTGTCATTGGATGAACATTTTGGTCGTTTTCGTCCTCCCTAGTCTTATTCTTGTCCAATTAGGGTTTTAAGCAATCTTGTGCGTCCAATAAGTTCATTTGTGTCATTGAATGAACATTTAGGTCATTTTCGTCCTTCCTAGGCTTATTCTTGTCCAATTAGGGTTTCTAACCAATCTTATGCATCTAATAGGTGTGTTTGTGTCATTGGATGAACATTTAGGTCATTTTCGTCCTCCCTAGGCTTATTCTTGTCCAATTAGGGTTTTTAACCAATCTTGTGCATCCAATAAGTTCATTTGTGTCATTGGATTAACATTTAGGTCATTTTCGTCCTTCCTAGGCTTATTCTTGTCCAATTAGGGTTTCTAACCAATCTTGTGCATCCAATAGGTGTGTTTGTGTCATTGGATGAACATTTAGGTCATTTTCGTCCTCATTAGTCTTATTCTTGTCCAATTAGGGTTTTAACCAATCTTGTGCATCCAATAAGTTCATTTGTGTCATTGGATGAATAGTTAAGTAATTTTCGTCCTCCCTAGGCTTATTCATGTCCAATTTGGGTTTTTAACCAATCTTGTGCATCCAATAGGTGTGTTTGTGTCATTGGATGAACATTTAGGTCATTTTCGTCCTCCCTAGGCTTATTCTTGTCCAATTAGGGTTTTTAACCAATCTTGTGCATCCAATAAGTTCATTTGTGTCATTGGATTAACATTTAGGTCATTTTCGTCCTTCCTAGGCTTATTCTTGTCCAATTAGGGTTTCTAACCAATCTTGTGCATCCAATAGGTGTGTTTGTGTCATTGGATGAACATTTCGGTCATTTTCGTCCTCCCTAGGCTTATTCTTGTCCAATTAGGGTTTTTAACCAATCTTGTGCATCCAATAAGTTCATTTGTGTCATTGGATGAACATTTAGGTCATTTTCGTCCTCCCAAGGCTTATTCTTGTCCAATTAGGGTTTTTAACCAATCTTCTGCATCCACTAAGTTCATTTGTGTCATTGGATGAACATTTAGGTCATTTTGGTCCTCCTTAGGCTTATTCTTGTCCAATTAGGGTTTTTAACCAATCTTGTGCATCCAATAGGTGTGTTTGTGTCATTGGATGAACATTTACGTCATTTTCGTCCGCCCTAGGCTTATTCTTGTCCAATTAGGGTTTTTAACCAATCTTGTGCATCCAATAAGTTCATTTGTGTCATTGGATGAACATTTAGGTCATTTTCGTCCTACCAAGGCTTATTCTTGTCCAATTAGGGTTATTAACCAATCTTGTGCATCCAATAAGTTCATTTGTGTCATTGGATGAACATTTAGGTCATTTTCGTCCTCCCTAGGCTTATTCTTGTCCAATTAGGGTTTTTAACCAATCTTGTGCATCCAATAGGTGTGTTTGTGTCATTGGATGAACATTTAGGTCATTTTCGTCCTCCCTAGGCTTATTCTTGTCCAATTAGGGTTTTTAACCAATCTTGTGCATCCAATAAGTTCATTTGTGTCATTGGATTAACATTTAGGTCATTTTCGTCCTTCCTAGGTTATTCTTGTCCAATTAGGGTTTCTGACCAATCTTGTGCATCCAATAGGTGTGTTTGTGTCATTGGATGAACATTTAGGTCATTTTCGTCCTCCCTAGGCTTATTCTTGTCCAATTAGGGTTTTTAACCAATCTTGTGCATCCAATAAGTTCATTTGTGTCATTGGATGAACATTTATGTCATTTTCGTGCTCCCAAGGCTTATTCTTGTCCAATTAGGGTTTCTAACCAATCTTGTGCATCCAATAGGTGTGTTTGTGTCATTGGATGAACATTTAGGTCATTTTCGTCCTCCCTAGTCTTATTCTTGTCCAATTAGGGTTTTAAGCAATCTTGTGCATCCAATAAGTTCATTTGTGTCATTGGATGAATATTTAGGTCATTTTCGATCTTCCTAGGCATATTCTTGTCCAATTAGGGTTTCTAACCAATCTTGTGCATCCAATAGGTGTGTTTGTGTCATTGGATGAACATTTAGGTCATTTTCGTCCTCCCTAGGCTTATTCTTGTCCAATTAGGGTTTTTAACCAATCTTGTGCATCCAATAAGTTCATTTGTGTCATTGGATGAATAGTTAGGTCATTTTCGTCCTCCGTAGGCTTATTCTTGTCCAATTAGGGTTTCTAACCAATCTTGTGCATCCAATAGGTTTGTTTAGTCATTTGATGAACATTTAGGTTATTTTCGTCCTCCCTAGGCTTATTCTTGTCCAATTAGGGTTTTTAACCAATCTTGTGCATCCAATAAGTTCATTTGTGTCATTGGATTAACATTTAGGTCATTTTCGTCCTCCCTAGGCTTATTCTTGTCCAATTAGGGTTTCTAACCAATCTAATGCATCCAATAGGTGTGTTTGTGTCATTGGATGAACATTTAGGTCATTTTCGTCCTCCCTAGGCTTATTCTTGTCCAATTAGGGTTTTTAACCAATCTTGTGCATCCAATAAGTTCATTTGTGTCATTGGATGAACATTTAGGTCATTTTCGTCCTCCTTAGGCTTATTCTTGTCCAATTAGGGTTTCTAACCAATCTTGTGCTTCCAATAGGTGTGTTTGTGTCATTGGATGAACATTTAGGTCATTTTCGTCCTCCCTAGGCTTATTCTTGTCCAATTAGGGTTTTTAACCAATCTTGTGCATCCAATAAGTTCATTTGTGTCATTGGATTAACATTTAGGTCATTTTCGTCCTCCCCAGTCTTATTTTGGTCCAATTAGGGTTTTAAGCAATCTTGTGCATCCAATAAGTTCATTTGTGTCATTGGATGAATATTTAGGTCATTTTCATCCTCCCTAGGCTTATTCTTGTCCAATTAGGGTTTCTAACCAATCTTGTGCATCCAATAGGTGTGTTTGTGTCATTGGATGAACATTTAGGTCATTTTCATCCTCCCTAGTCTTATTCTTGTCCAATTAGGGTTTTAACCAATCTTGTGCATCCAATAAGTTCATTTGTGTCATTGGATGAATATTTAGGTCATTTTCGTCCTCCCTAGGCATATTCTTGTCCAATTAGGGTTTCTAACAAATCTTGTGCATCCAATAGGTGTGTTTGTGTCATTGGATGAACTTTTAGGTCATTTTCGTCCTCCCTAGTCTTATTCTTGTCAAATTAGGGTTTTAAGCAATCTTGTGCGTCCAATAAGTTCATTTGTGTCATTGGATTAACATTTAGGTCATTTTCGTCCTCCCTAGGCTTATTCTTGTCCAATTAGGGTTTCTAACCAATCTTGTGCATCCAATAGGTGTGTTTGTGTCATTGGATGAACATTTAGGTCATTTTCGTCCTCCCTAGGCTTATTCTTGTCCAATTAGGGTTTTTAACCAATCTTGTGCATCCAATAAGTTCATTTGTGTCATTGGATGAATATTTAGGTCATTTTCGTCCTCCCAAGGCTTATTCTGGTCCAATTAGGGTTTCTAACCAATCTTGTGCATCCAATAGGTGTGTTTGTGTCATTGGATGAACATTTAGGTCATTTTCGTCCTCCCTAGTCTTATTCTTGTCCAATTAGGGTTTTAAGCAATCTTGTGCGTCCAATAAGTTCATTTGTGACATTGAATGAACATTTAGGTCATTTTCGTCCTTCCTAGGCTTATTCTTGTCCAATTAGGGTTTCTAACCAATCTTGTGCATCCAATAGGTGTGTTTGTGTCATTGGATGAACATTTAGGTCATTTTCGTCCTCCCTAGGCTTATTCTTGTCCAATTAGGGTTTTTAACCAATCTTGTGCATCCAATAAGTTCATTTGTGTCATTGGGTGAACATTTAGGTCATTTTCGTCCTCCCTAGGCTTATTCTTGTCCAATTAGGGTTTTTAACCAATCTTGTGCATCCAATAGGTGTGTTTATTCATTTGATGAACATTTAGGTCATTTTCGTCCTCCCTAGGCTTATTCTTGTCCAATTAGGGTTTCTAAACAATCTTGTGCATCCAATAGGTGTGTTTGTGTCATTCGATGAACATTTAGGTCATTTTCGTCCTTCCTAGGCTTATTCTTGTCCAATTAGGGTTTCTAACCAATCTTGTGCATCCAATAGGTGTGTTTGTGTCATTGGATGAACATTTAGGTCATTTTCGTCCTCCCTAGGTTTATTCTTGTCCAATTAGGGTTTTTAACCAATCTTGTGCATCCAATAAGTTCATTTGTGTCATTGGATGAACATTTAGGTCATTTTCGTCCTCCCAAGGCTTATTCTTGTCCAATTAGGGTTTCTAACCAATCTTGTGCATCCAATAGGTGTGTTTGTGTCATTGGATGAACATTTAGGTCATTTTCGTCCTCCCTAGGCTTATTCTTGTCCAATTAGGGTTTTTAACCAATCTTGTGCATCCAATAAGTTCATTTGTGTCATTGGATTAACATTTAGGTCATTTTCGTCCTTCCTAGGCTTATACTTGTCCCATTAAGGTTTTTAACCAATCTTGTGCATCCAATAAGTTCATTTGTGTCATTGGATGAACATTTAGGTCATTTTCGTCCTCCCTAGGCTTATTCTTGTCCAATTAGGGTTTTTAACCAATCTTGTGCATCCAATAGGTGTGTTTGTGTCATTGGATGAACATTTAGGTCATTTTCGTCCTCCCTAGGCTTATTCTTGTCCAATTAGGGTATTTAACCAATCTTGTGCATCCAATAAGTTCATTTGTGTCATTGGATGAACATTTAGGTCATTTTCGTCCTCCCTAGGCTTATTCTTGTCCAACTAGGGTGTTAAGCAATCTTGTGCATCCAATAAGTTCATTTGTGTCATTGGATTAACATTTAGGTCATTTTCGTCCTCCCTAGGCTTATTCTTGTCCAATTAGGGTTTTTAACCAATCTTGTGCATCCAATAGGTGTGTTTGTGTCATTGGATGAACATTTAGGTCATTTTCGTCCTCCCTATGCTTATTCTTATCCAATTAGGATTTTTAACCAATCTTGTGCATCCAATAGGTGTGTTTGTGTCATTGGATAAGCATTTAGGTCATTTTCGTCCACCCTAGGCTTATTCTTGTCCAATTAGGGTTTTTAACCAATCTTGTGCATCCAATAGGTGTGTTTGTGTCATTCGATGAAAATTTAGGTCATTTTCGTCCTCCCTAGGCTTATTCTTGTCCAATTAGGGTTTTTAACCAATCTTGTGCATCCAATAAGTTCATTTGTGTCATTGGATTAACATTTAGGTCATTTTCGTCCTCCCTAGGCTTATTCTTGTCCAATTAGGGTTTTTAACCAATCTTGTGCATCCAATAGGTGTGTTTGTGTCATTGGATGAACATTTAGGTCATTTTCGTCCTCCCTAGGATTATTCTGGTCCAATTAGGGTTTTTAACCAATCTTGTGCATCCAATAGGTGTGTTTGTGTCATTGGATGAACATTTAGGTCATTTTCGTCCTCCCTAGGCTTATTCTTGTCCAATTAGGGTTTTTAACCAATCTTGTGCATCCAATAGGTGTGTTTGTGTCATTGGATAAACATTTAGGTCAATTTTATCCTCCCTAGGCATATTCTTGTCCAATTAGGGTTTCTAACCAGTCTTGTGCATCCAATAGGTGTGTTTGTGTCATTGGATGAACATTTAGGTCATTTTCGTCCTCCCTAGGCTTATTCTTGTCCAATTAGGGTTTTTAACCAATCTTGTGCATCCAATATGTTCATTTGTGTCATTGGATGAACATTTAGGTCATTTTCTTCCTCCCTAGGCTTATTCTTGTCCAATTAGGGTTTCTAAACAATCTTGTGCATCCAATAGGTGTGTTTGTGTCATTGGATTAACATTTAGGTCATTTTCGTCCTCCCTAGGCTTATTCTTGTCCAATTAGGGTTTTAAGCAATCTTGTGCATCCAATAAGTTCATTTGTGTCATTGGATTAACATTTAGGTCATTTTCGTCCTCCCTAGTCTTATTCTTGTCCAATTAAGGTTTTAAGCAATCTTGTGCATCCAATAAGTTCATTTGTGTCATTGGATTAATATTTAGTTCATTTTCATCCTTCCTAGGCTTATTCTTGTCCAATTAGGGTTTCTAACCAATCTTGTGCATCCAATAGGTGTGTTTGTGTCATTGGATGAACATTTAGGTCATTTTCGTCCTCCCTAGGCTTATTCTTGTCCAATTAGGGTTTTTAATAAATCTTGTGCATCCAAAAAGTTCATTTGTGTCATTGGATGAACATTTAGGTCATTTTCGTCCTCCCTAGGCTTATTCTTGTCCAATTAGGGTTTTAAGCAATCTTGTGCATCCAATAAGTTCATTTGTGTCATTGGATTAACATTTAGGTCATTTTCGTCCTCCCTAGGCTTATTCTTGTCCAATTAGAGTTTTTAACCAATCATGTGCATCCAATAAGTTCATTTGTGTCATTGGATGAACAATTAGGTCATTTTCGTGCACCCTAGGCTTATTCTTGTCCAATTAGGGTTCTTAATCAATCTTGTGCATCCAATAGGTGTGTTTGTGTCATTGGATGAACATTTAGGTCATTTTCGTCCTCCCTAGGCTTATTCTTGTCCAATTAGGGTTTTTAACCAATCTTGTGCATCCAATAAGTTCATTTGTGTCATTGGATTAACATTTAGGTCATTTTCGTCCTACCTAGGCTTATTCTTGTCCAATTAGGGTTTCTAACCAATCTTGTGCATCCAATAAGTTCATTTGTGTTTGTGTCATTGGATTAACATTTAGGTCATTTTCGTCCTCCCTAGGCTTATTCTTGTCCAATTAGGGTTTTTAACCAATCTTGTGCATCCAATAGGTGTGTTTAGTCATTTGATGAACATTTAGGTTATTTTCGTCCTTCCTAGGCTTATTCTTGTCCAATTAGGGTTTCTAACCAATCTTGTGCATCCAATAGGTGTGGTTGTGTCATTGGATGAACATTTAGGTCATTTTCGTCCTCCCTAGGCTTATTCTTGTCCAATTAGGGTTTTTAACCAATCTTGTGCATCCAATAAGTTCATTTGTGTCATTGGATGAACATTTAGGTCATTTTCGTCCTCCCAAGGCTTATTCTTGTCCAATTAGGGTTTCTAACCAATCTTGTGCATCCAATAGGTGTGTTTGTGTCATTGGATGAACATTTAGGTCATTTTCGTCCTCCCTAGTCTTATTCTTGTCCAATTAGGGTTTTAAGCAATCTTGTGCATCCAATAAGTTCATTTGTGTCATTGGATGAATATTTAGGTCATTTTCATCCTCCCTAGGCATATTTTTGTCCAATTAGGGTTTCTAACCAATCTTGTGCATCCAATAGGAGTGTTTGTGTCATTGGATGAACATTTAGGTCATTTTCGTCCTCCCTAGTCTTATTCTTGTCCAATTAGGGTTATAAGCAATCTTGTGCATCCAATAAGTTCATTTGTGTCATTGGATGAATAGTTAGGTCATTTTCGTCCTCCCTAGGCTTATTCTTGTCAAATTAGGGTTTCTAACCTATCTTGTGCATCCAAAAGGTGTGTTTGTGTCATTGGATGAACATTTAGGTTATTTTCGTCCTCCCTAGTCTTATTCTTGTCCAATTAGGGTTTTAAGCAATCTTGTGCATCCAATAAGTTCATTTGTGTCATTGGATGAATAGTTAGGTCATTTTCGTCCTCCCTAGGCTTATTCTTGTCAAATTAGGGTTTCTAACCAATCTTGTGCATCCAATAGGTGTGTTTGTGTCATTGGATGAACATTTAGGTTATTTTCGTCCTCCCTAGTCTTATTCTTGTCCAATTAGGGTTTTAAGCAATCTTGTGAATCCAATAAGTTCATTTGTGTCATTGGATGAATAGTTAGGTCATTTTCGTCCTCCCTAGGCTTATTCTTGTCTAATTAGGGTTTCTAACCAATCGTGTGCATCCAATAGTTGTGTTTGTGTCATTGGATGAACATTTCGGTCTTTTTCGTCCTCCCTAGGCTTATTCTTGTCCAATTAGGGTTTTTAACCAATCTTGTGCATCCAATAAGTTCATTTGTGTCATTGGGTGAACACTTAGGTCATTTTCGTCCTCCCTAGGCTTATTCTTGTCCAATTAGGGTTTCTAACCAATCTTGTGCATCCAATAGGTGTGTTTAGTCATTTGATGAAAATTTAGGTTATTTTCGTCCTCTCTAGGCTTATTCTTGTCCAATTAGGGTTTTTAACCAATCTTGTGCATCCAATAAGTTCATTTGTGTCATTGGATTAACATTTAGGTCATTTTCGTCCTCCCTAGGCTTATGCTTGTCCAATTAGGGTTTCTAACCAATCTTGTGCATCCAATAGGTGTGTTTGTGTCATTGGATGAACATTTAGGTCATTTTCGTCCTCCCTAGGATTATTCTTGTCCAATTAGGATTTTCAACCAATCTTGTGCATCCAATAAGTTCATTTGTGTCATTGGATGAACATTTAGGTCATTTTCGTCCTCCCAAGGCTTATTCTTGTCCAATTAGGGTTTCTAACCAATCTTGTGCATCCAATAGGTGTGTTTGTGACATTGGATGAACATTTAGGTCATTTTCGTCCTCCCTATGCTTATTCTTGTCCCATTAGGGTTTTTAACCAATCTTGTGCATCCAATAAGTTCAATTGTGTCATTGGATGAACATTTAGGTCATTTTCGTCCTCCCTAGGCTTATTCTTGTCCAATTAGGGTTTCTAACCAATATTGTGCATCCAATAGGTGTGTTTGTGTCATTGGATGAACATTTAGGTCTTTTTCGTCCTCCCTAGGCTTATTCTTGTCCAATTAGGGTTTTTAACCAATCTTGTGCATCCAATAAGTTCATTTGTGTCATTGGGTGAACACTTAGGTCATTTTCGTCCTCCCTAGGCTTATTCTTGTCCAATTAGGGTTTCTAACCAATCTTGTGCATCCAATAGGTGTGTTTAGTCATTTGATGAAAATTTAGGTTATTTTCGTCCTCTCTAGGCTTATTCTTGTCCAATTAGGGTTTTTAACCAATCTTGTGCATCCAATAAGATCATTTGTGTCATTGGATTAACATTTAGGTCATTTTCGTCCTCCCTAGGCTTATTCTTGTCCAATTAGGGTTTCTAACCAATCTTGTGCATCCAATAGGTGTGTTTGTGTCATTGGACGAACATTTAGGTCATTTTCGTCCTCCCTAGGCTTATTCTTGTCCAATTAGGGTTTTTAACCAATCTTGTGCATCCAATAGGTGTGTTTGTGTCATTGGACAAACATTTAGGTCATTTTCGTCCTCCCTAGGCTTATTCTTGTCCAATTAGGGTTTCTAACCAATCTTGTGCATCCAATAGGTGTGTTTGTGTCATTGGATGAACATTTAGGTCATTTTCGTCCTCCCTAGTCTTATTCTTTTCCAATTACGGTTTTAAGCAATCTTGTGCATCCAATAAGTTCATTTGTGTCATTGGATGAATATTTAGGTCATTTTCATCCTCCCTAGGCTTATTCTTGTCCAATTAGGGTTTCTAACCAATCTTGTGCATCCAATAGGTGTGTTTGTGTCATTGGATGAACATTTAGGTCATTTTCGTCCTCCCTAGTCTTATTCTTGTCCAATTAGGGTTTTAAGCAATCTTGTGCATCCAATAAGTTCATTTGTGTCATTGGATGAACATTTAGGTCATTTTCGTCCTCCCTAGGCTTATTCTTGTCCAATTAGGGTTTCTAACGAATCTTGTGCATCCAATAAGTTCATTTGTGTCATTGGATTAACATTTAGGTCATTTTCGTCCTCCCTAGGCTTATTCTTGTCCAATTATGGTTTCTAACCAATCTTGTGCATTCAATAGGTGTGTTTGTGTCATTGGATGAACATTTTGGTAATTTTCGTCCTCCCTAGGCTTATTCTTGTCCAATTAGGGTTTTAAGCAATCTTTTGCATCCAATAAGTTCATTTGTGTATTGGATTAACATTTAGGTCATTTTCGTCCTCCCTAGGCTTATTCTTGTCCAATTAGGGTTTTTAACCAATCTTGTGCATCCAATAAGTTCATTTGTTTCATTGGATTAACATTTAGGTCATTTCGTCCTCCCTAGGCTTATTCTTGTCAAATTAGGGTTTTTAACCAATCTTGTGCATCCAATAGGTGTGTTTGTGTCATTGGATGAACATTTAGGCCATTTTCGTCCTCTCTAGGCTTATTCTTGTCCAATTAGGGTTTTTAACAAATCTTGTGCATCCAATAAGTTCATTTGTGTCATTGGATTAACATTTAGGTCATTTTCGTCCTCCCTAGGCTTATTCTTGTCCAATTAGGGTTTCTAACCAATCTTGTGCATCCAATAGGTGTGTTTGTGTCATTGGATGAACATTTAGGTCATTTTTTTCCTCCCTAGGCTTATTCTTGTCCAATTAGGGTTTTTAACCAATCTTGTGCATCCAATTAGTTCATTTGTGTCATTGGATGAACATTTAGGTCATTTTCGTCCTCCCTAGGCTTATTCTTGTCCAATTAGGGTTTCTAACCAATCTTGTGCATCCAATAGTTGTGTTTGTGTCATTGGATGAACATTTAGGTCATTTTCGTCCTCCCTATGCTTATTCTTGTCCAATTAGGGTTTTTAACCAATCTTGGGCATCCAATAGGTGTGTTTGTGTCATTGGATGAACATTTAGGTCATTTTCGTCCTCCCTAGGCTTATTCTTGTCCAATTAGGGTTTTTAACCAATCTTGTGCATCCAATAAGTTCATTTGTGTCATTGGATGAATAGTTAGGTCATTTTCGTCCTCCCTAGGCATATTCTTGTCAAATTAGGGTTTCTAACCAATCTTGTGCATCCAATAGGTGTGTTTGTGTCATTGGATGAACATTTAGGTTATTTTCGTCCTCCCTAGTCTTATTCTTGTCCAATTAGGGTTTTAAGCAATCTTGTGCATCCAATAAGTTCATTTGTGTCATTGGATTAATATTTAGGTCATTTTCATCCTCCCTAGGCTTATTCTTGTCCAATTAGGGTTTCTAACCAATCTTGTGCATCCAATAGGTGTGTTTGTGTCATTGGATGAACATTTAGGTCATTTTCGTCCTCCCTAGTCTTATTCTTGTCCAATTAGGGTTTTAAGCAATCTTGTGCATCCAATATGTTCATTTGTGTCATTGGATGAACATTTAGGTTATTTTCGTCCTCACTAGGCTTAGTTTTGTGCAATTAGGGTTTTTAACCAATCTTGTGCATCCAATAGGTGTGTTTGTGTCATTAGATGAACATTTAGGTCATTTTCATACTCCCTAGGCTTATTGTTGTCCAATTAGGAGTTTTAACCAATCTTGTGCATCCAATAGGTGTGTTTGTGTCATTGGATGAATATTTAGGTCATTTTCGTCCTCCCTAGGCTTATTCTTGTCCAATTAGGGATTTTAAGCAATATTGTGCATCCAATAAGTTCATTTGTGTCATTGGATGAACATTTAGGTCATTTTCGCCCTCCCTAGGCTTATTCTTGTCCAATTAGGGTTTTTAACCAATCTTGTGCATCCAATAGGTGTGTTTGTGTCATTGGATGAACATTTAGGTCATTTTCGTCCTCCCTAGGCTTATTCTTGTCCAATTAGGGTTTTTAACCAATCTTGTGCATCCAATAAGTTCATTTGTGTCATTGGATAAACATTTAGGTCATTTTCGTCCACCCTAGGCTTATTCTTGTCCAATTAGGGTTTTTAACCAATCTTGTGCATCCAATAGGCGTGTTTGTGTTATTGGATGAACATTTAGGTCATTTTCGTCCTCCCTAGGCTTATTCTTGTCCAATTAGGGTTGCTAACCAGTCTTGTGCATCCAATAGGTGTGTTTGCGTCATTGGATGAACATTTAGGTCATTTTCGTCCTCCCTAGGCTTATTCTTGTCCAATTAGGGTTTTTAACCAATCTTGTGCATCCAATAAGTTCATTTGTGTCATTGGATGAACATTTAGGTCATTTTCGTCCTCCCTAGGCTTATTCTTGTCCAATTAGGGTTTTTAACCAATCTTGTGCATCCAATAAGTTCATTTGTGTCATTGGATTAACATTTAGGTCATTTTCGTCCTCCATAGGCTTATTCTTGTCAAATTAGGGTTTCTAACCAATCTTGTGCATCCAATAGGTTTGTTTGTGACATTGGATGAACATTTAGGTCATTTTCGTCCTCCCTAGGCTTATTTTTGTCCCATTAGGGTTTTTAACCAATCGTGTGCATCGAATAAGTTCAATTGTGTCATTGGATGAACATTTAGGTCATTTTCGTCCTCGCTAGGCTTATTCTTGTCCAATTAGGGTTTTTAACCAATCTTGTGCATCCAATAGGTGTGTTTGTGTCATTGGATGAACATTTAGGTCATTTTCGTCCTCCCTAGGCTTATTCTTGTCCAATTAGGGTTTTTAACCAATCTTGTGCATCCGGAAAGTTCATTTGTGTCATTGGATTAACATTTAGGTCATTTTAGTCCACCCTAGGCTTATTCTTGTCCAATTAGGGTTTTTAACCAATCTTGTGCATCCAATAAGTTCATTTGTGTCATTGGATGAACATTTAGGTCATTTTCGTCCTCCCTAGGCTTATTCTTGTCCAATTAGGGTTTTTAACCAATCTTGTGCATCCAATAAGTTCATTTGTGTCATTGGATTAACATTTAGGTCATTTTCATCCTCCATAGGCTTATTCTTGTCCAATTATGGTTTCTAACCAATCTTGGGCATCCAATAGGTGTGTTTGTGTCATTGGATTAACAATTAGGTCATTTTCGTCCTCCCTAGGCTTATTCTTGTCCAATTAGGGTTTTTAACCAATCTTGTGCATCCAATAAGTTCAATTGTGTCATTGGATGAACATTTAGGTCATTTCCGTCCTCCCTAGGCTTATTCTTGTCCAATTAGGGTTTTTAACCAATCTTGTGCATCCAATAAGTTCATTTGTGTCATTGGATGAACATTTAGGTCATTTTCGTCCTCCCTAGGCTTATTCTTGTCCAATTAGGGTTTTTAACCAATCTTGTGAATCCAATAAGTTCATTTGTGTCATTGGATTAACATTTAGGTCATTTTCATCCTCCCTAGGCTTATTCTTGTCAAATTAGGGTTTCTAACCAATCTTGTGCATCCAATAGGTTTGTTTGTGACATTGGATGAACATTTAGGTCATTTTCGTCCTCCCTAGGCTTATTCTTGTCCCATTAGGGTTTTTAACCAATCTTGTGCATCCAATAAGTTCAATTGTGTCATTAGATGAACATTTAGGTCATTTTCATCCTCCCTAGGCTTATTCTTGTCCAATTAGGGTTTTTAACCAATCTTGTGCATCCAATAAGTTCATTTGTGTCATTGGATGAACATTTAGGTCATTTTCGTCCTCCCTAGGCTTATTCTTGTCCAATTAGGGTTTTTAACCAATCTTGTGCATCCAATAAGTTCATTTGTGTCATTTGATGAACATTTTGGTCATTTTCGTCCTCCCTAGGCTTATTCTTGTCCAATTAGGGTTTTTAACCAATCTTGTGCATCCAATAAGTTCATTTGTGTCATTGGATGAACATTTAGGTCATTTTCGTCCTCCCTAGGCTTATTCTTGTCCAATTAGGGTTTTTAACCAATCTTGTGCATCCAATAAGTTGATTTGTGTCATTGGATGAACATTTAGGTCATTTTCGTCCTCCCTAGTCTTATTCTTGTCGAATTAGGGTTTTTATGCAATCTTGTGCACCCAATAGGTGTGTTTGTGTCATTGGAAGAACATTTAGGTTATTTTCGTCCTCCCTAGTCTTATTCTTGTCCAATTAGGGTTTTTATGCAATCTTGTGCATCCAATAGGTGTGTTTGTGTCATTGGACGAACATTTAGGTCATTTTCGTCCTCCCTAGGCTTATTCTTGTCCAATTAGGGTTTTTAACCAATCTTGTGCATCCAATAAGTTCAATTGTGTCATTGGATGAACATTTAGGTCATTTTCGTCCTCCCAAGTCTTATTCTTGTCCAATTAGGGTTTTTATGCAATCTTGTGCATCCAATAGGTGTGTTTGTGTCATTGGACGAATATTTAGGTCATTTTCGTCCTCCCTAAACTTATTCTTGTCCAATTAGGGTTTTTAACCAATCTTGTGCATCCAATAAGTTCATTTGTGTCATTGGATGAACATTTAGGTCATTTTCGTCCTCCCTAGTCTTATTCTTGTCCAATTAGGGTTTTTAACCAACCATGTGCATCCAATAAGTTCATTTGTGTCATTGGTGGAACATTTAGGTCATTTACGTCCTCCCTAGTCTTATTCTTGTCCAATTAGGGTTTTAATGCAATCTTGTGCATCCAATAGGTGTGTTTGTGTCATTGGAGGAACATTTAGGTCATTTTCGTCCTCCCTAGTCTTATTCTTGTCGAATTAGGGTTTTTATGCAATCTTGTGCATCCAATAGGTGTGTTTGTGTCATTGGATGAACATTTAGGTCATTTTCGTCCTCCCTAGTCTTATTCTTGTCCAATTAGGGTTTTAAGCAATATTGTGCATCCAATATGTGGGTTTGTGTTATTGGATGAACGTTTAGGTCATTTTCGTCCTCCCTATGCTTATTCTTGTCCAATTAGGGTTTTTAACCAATCTTGTGCATCCAATAAGTTCATTTGTGTCATTGGATGAACATTTAGGTCATTTTCGTCCTCCCTAGGCTTATTCTTGTCCAATTAGGGTTTTTAACCAATCTTGTGCATCCAATAAGTTCATTTGTGTCATTGGATGAACATTTAGGTCATTTTCGTCCTCCCTAGGCTTATTCTTGTCCAATTAGGGTTTTTATGCAATCTTGTGCATCCAATAGGTGTGTTTGTGTCATTGGACGAACATTGAGGTCATTTTCGTCCTCCCTAGGCTTATTCTTGTCCAATTAGGGTTTTTAACCAATCTTGTGCATCCAATAAGTTCATTTGTGTCATTGGATGAACATTTAGGTCATTTTCGTCCTCCCAAGGCTTATTCTTGTCCAATTAGGGTTTCTAACCCATCTTGTGCATCCAATAGGTGTGTTTGTGTCATTGGATGAACATTTAGGTCATTTTCGTCCTCCCTATGCTTATTCTTGTCCAATTAGGGTTTTTAACCAATCTTGTGCATCCAATAGGTGTGTTTGTGTCATTGGATGAACATTAGGTCATTTTCGTCCTCCCTAGGCTTATTCTTGTCCAATTAGGGTTTTTAACCAATCTTGTGCATCCAATAAGTTCATTTGTGTCATTGGATTAACATTTAGGTCATTTTCGTCCTCCCTAGGCTTATTCTTGTCCAATTAGGGTTTTTAACCAATCTTGTGCATCCAATAGGTGTGTTTGTGTCATTGGAGGAACATTTAGGTCATTTTCGTCCTCCCTAGTCTTATTCTTGTCCAATTAGGGATTTTAAGCAATCTTGTGCATCCAATAGGTGTGTTTGTGTCATTGGACGAACATTTAGGTCATTTTCGTCCTCCCTAGGCTTATTCTTGTCCAATTAGGGTTTTTAACCAATCTTGTGCATCCAATAGGTGTGTTTGTGTCATTGGAGGAACATTTAGGTAATTTTCGTCCTCCCGAGTCTTATTCTTGTCCAATTAGGGTTTTTATGCAATCTTGTACATCCAATAGGTGTGATTTGGTCATTGGAGGAACATTTAGGTCATTTTCGTCCTCCCTAGGCTTATTCTTGTCCAATTAGGGTTTTTAACCAACCTTGTGCATCCAATAAGTTCATTTGTGTCATTAGAGGAACATTTAGGTCATTTTTGTCCTCCCTAGTATTATTCTTGTCCAATTAGGGTTTTTAACCAATCTTGTGCATCCAATAAGTTCATTTGTGTCATTGGATGAACATTTAGGTCACTTTCGTCCTCCCTAGGCTTATTCTTGTCCAATTAGGGTTTTTAACCAATCTTGTGCATCCAATAAGTTCATTTGTGTCATTGGATGAACATTTAGGTCATTTTCGTCCTCCCTAGGCTTATTCTTGTCCAATTAGGGTTTTTAACCAATCTTGTGCATCCAATAAGTTTATTTGTGTCATTGGATGAACATTTAGGTCATTTTCGTCCTCCCTAGGCTTATTCTTGTCCAATTAGGGTTTTTAACCAATATTGTGCATCCAATAAGTTCATTTGTGTCATTGGATGAACATTTAGGTCATTTTCGTCCTCCCTATGCTTATTCTTATCCAATTAGGGTTTTTAACCAATCTTGTGCATCCAATAGGTGTGTTTGTGTCATTGGATGAACATTTAGGTCATTTTCGTCCTCCCTAGGGTTATTCTTGTCCAATTAGGGTTTTTAACCAATCTTGTGCATCCAATAGGTGTGTTTGTGTCATTGGATGAACATTTAGGTTATTTTCGTCCTCCCTAGTCTTATTCTTGTCCAATTAGGGTTTTAAGCAATCTTGTGCATCCAATATGTTCATTTGTGTCATTGGTTTAACATTTAGGTCATTTTCGTCCTCCCTAGGCTTATTCTTGTCCAATTAGGGTTTCTAAACAATCTTGTGTATCCAATAGGTGTGTTTGTGTCATTGGATGAACATTTAGGTCGTTTTCGTCCTCCCTAGGCTTATTCTTGTCCAATTAGGGTTTTTAACCAATCTTGTGCATCCAATAAGTTCATTTGTGTCATTGGATTAACATTTAGGTCATTTTCGTCCTCCCTAGGCTTATTCTTGTCCAATTAGGGTTTCTAACCAATCTTGTGCATCCAATAGGTGTGTTTGTGTCATTGGATGAACATTTAGGTCATTTTCGTCCTCCCTAGGCTTATTCTTGTCCAATTAGGGTTTTTAACAAATCTTGTGCATCCAATAGTTGTGTTTGTGTCATTGGATGAACATTTAGGTTATTTTCGTCCTCCCTAGTCTTATTCTTGTCCAATTAGGGTTTTAAGCAATCTTTTGCATCCAATAAGTTCATTTGTGTCATTGGATTAACATTTAGGTCTTTTTCGTCCTCCCTAGGCTTATTCTTGTCCAATTTGGGTTTTTAACCAATCTTGTGCATCCAATAAGTTCATTTGTGTCATTGGATTAACATTTAGGTCATTTTCGTCCTCCCTAGGCTTATTCTTGTCCAATTAGGGTTTTTAACCAATCTTGTGCATCCAATAAGTTCATTTGTGTCATTGGATGAACATTTAGGTCATTTTCGTCCTACCAAGGCTTATTCTTATCCAATTAGAGTTTCTAACCAATCTTGTGCATCCAATAGGTGTGTTTGTGTCATTGGATGAACATTTAGGTCATTTTCGTCCTTTAGTCTTATTCTTGTCCAATTAGGGTTTTAAGCAATCTTGTGCATCCAATAAGTTCATTTGTGTCATTGGATGAATATTTAGGTCATTTTCATCCTCCTTAGGCATATTCTTGTCCAATTAGGGTTTCTAACCAATCTTGTGCATCCAATAGGTGTGTTTGTGTCATTGGATGAACATTTAGGTCATTTTCGTCCTCCCTAGTCTTATTCTTGTCCAATTAGGGTTTTAAGCAATCTTGTGCATCCAATAAGTTCATTTGTGTCATTGGATGAATAGTTAAGCCATTTTCGTCCTCCCTATGCTTAGTCTTGTCAAATTAGGGTTTCTAACCAATCTTGTGCATCCAATAGGTGTGTTTGTGTCATTGGATGAACATTTAGGTTATTTTCGTCCTCCCTAGTCTTATTCTTGTCCAATTAGGGTTTTAAGCAATCTTGTGCATCCAATAAGTTCATTTGTGTCATTGGATGAATATTTAGGTCATTTTCATCCTCGCTAGGCTTATTCTTGTCCAATTAGGGTTTCTAACCAATCTTTTGCATCCAATAGGCGTGTTTGTGTCATTGGATGAACATTTAGGTCATTTTCGTCCTCCCTAGTCTTATTCTTGTCCAATTAGGGTTTCTAAACAATCTTGTGCATCCAATAGGTGTGTTTGTGTCATTGGATGAACATTTAGGTCATTTTCGTCCTCCCTAGGCTTATTCTTGTCCAATTAGGGTTTTTAACCAATCTTGTGCATCCAATAAGTTCATTTGTGTCATTGGATTAACATTTAGGTCATTTTCGTCCTTTCTAGGCTTATTCTTGTCCAATTAGGGTTTCTAACCAATCTTGTGCATCCAATAGGTGTGTTTGTGTCATTGGATGAACATTTAGGTTATTTTCGTCCTCCCTAGTCTTATTCTTGTCCAATTAGGGTTTTAAGCAATCTTGTGCATCCAATAAGTTCATTTGTGTCATTGGATGAATATTTAGGTCATTTTCATCCTCGCTAGGCTTATTCTTGTCCAATTAGGGTTTCTAACCAATCTTTTGCATCCAATAGGTGTGTTTGTGTCATTGGATGAACATTTAGGTCATTTTCGTCCTCCCTAGTCTTATTCTTGTCCAATTAGGGTTTCTAAACAATCTTGTGCATCCAATAGGTGTGTTTGTGTCATTGGATGAACATTTAGGTCATTTTCGTCCTCCCTAGGCTTATTCTTGTCCAATTAGGGTTTTTAACCAATCTTGTGCATCCAATAAGTTCATTTGTGTCATTGGATTAACATTTAGGTCATTTTCGTCCTCCCTAGGCTTATTCTTGTCCAATTAGGGTTTCTAACCAATCTTATGCATCCAATAGGTGTGTTTGTGACATTGGATGAACATTTAGGTCATTTTCGTCCTCCCTAACCTTATTCTTGTCCCATTAGGGTTTTTAACCAATCTTGTGCATCCAATAAGTTCAATGGTGTCATTGGATGAAGATTTAGGTTATTTTCGTCCTCCCTAGGCTTATTCTTGTCCAATTAGGGTTTTTAACCAATCTTGTGCATCCAATAAGTTCATTTGTGTCATTGGATTAACATTTATGTCATTTTCATCCTCCCTAGGCTTATTCTTGTCCAATTAGGGTTTCTAACCAATCTTGTGCATCCAATAGGTGTGTTTGTGACATTGGATGAACATTTAGGTCATTTTCGTCCTCCCTAACCTTATTCTTGTCCCATTAGGGTTTTTAACTAATCTTGTGCATCCAATAAGTTCAATGGTGTCATTGGATGAACATTTAGGTCATTTTCGTCCTCCCTAGGCTTATTCTTGTCCAATTAGGGTTTTTAACCAATCTTGTGCGTCCAATATGTTCATTTGTGTCATTGGATGAATATTTAGGTCATTTTCGTCCTCCCAAGGCTTATTCTTGTCCAACTAGGGTTTCTATACAATCTTGTGCATCCAATAGGTGTGTTTGTGTCATTGGATGAACATTTAGGTCATTTTCGTCCTCCCTAGGCTTATTCTTGTCCAATTAGGGTTTTTAACCAATCTTGTGCATCCAATAGGTGTGTTTGTGACATTGGATGACCATTTAGGTCATTTTCGTCCTCCCTAACCTTATTCTTGTCCCATTAGGGTTTTTAACCAATCTTGTGCATCCAATAAGTTCAATGGTGTCATTGGATGAACATTTAGGTCATTTTCGTCCTCCCTAGGCTTATTCTTGTCCAATTAGGGTTTTTAACCAATCTTGTGCATCCAATATGTTCATTTGTGTCATTGGATGAACATTTAGGTCATTTTCGTCCTCCCAAGGCTTATTCTTGTCCAATTAGGGTTTCTATACAATCTTGTGCATCCAATAGGTGTGTTTGTGTCATTGGATGAACATTTAGGTCATTTTCGTCCTCCCTAGTCTTATTCTTGTCCAATTAGGGTTTTAAGCAATCTTGTGCATCCAATAAGTTCATTTGTGTCATTGGATGAATATTTAGGTCATTTTCATCCTCCCTAGGCATATTCTTGTCCAATTAGGGTTTCTAACCAATCTTGTGCATCCAATAGGTGTGTTTGTGTCATTGGATGAACATTTAGGTCATTTTCGTCCTCCCTAGTCTTATTCATGTCCAATTAGGGTTATAAGCAATCTTGTGCATCCAATAAGTTCATTTGTGTCATTGGATGAATAGTTAGGTCATTTTCGTCCTCCCTAGGCTTATTCTTGTCAAATTAGGGTTTCTAACCAATCTTGTGCATCCAATAGGTGTGTTTGTGTCATTGGATGAACATTTAGGTTATTTTCGTTCTCCCTAGTCTTATTCTTGTCCAATTAGGGTTTTAAGCAATCTTGTGCATCCAATAAGTTCATTTGTGTCATTGGATGAATATTTAGGTCATTTTCATCCTCCCTAGGCATATTCTTGTCCAATTAGGGTTTCTAACCAATCTTGTGCATCCAATAGGTGTGTTTGTGTCATTGGATGAACATTTAGGTCATTTTCGTCCTCCCTAGTCTTATTCTTGTCCAATTAGGGTTTTAAGCAATCTTGTGCATCCAATAAGTTCATTTGTGTCATTGGATGAATAGTTAAGCCATTTTCGTCCTCCCTAGGCTTATTCTTGTCCAATTAGGGTTTCTAACCAATCTTGTGCATCCAATAGGTGTGTTTGTGTCATTGGATGAACATTTAGGTCATTTTCGTCCTCCCTAGTCTTATTCTTGTCCAATTAGGGTTTTCAGCAATCTTGTACATCCAATAAGTTCATTTGTGTCATTGGATGAATATTTAGGTCATTTTCATCCTCCCTAGGCATATTCTTGTCCAATTAGGGTTTCTTACCAATCTTGTGCATCCAATAGGTGTGTTTGTGTCATTGGATGAACATTTAGGTCATTTTCGACCTCCCTAGTCTTATTCTTGTCCAATTAGGGTTTTAAGCAATCTTGTGCATCCAATAAGTTCATTTGTGTCATTGGATGAATAGTTAGGCCATTTTCGTCCTCCCTAGGCTTATTCTTGTCAAATTAGGGTTTCTAACCAATCTTGTGCATCCAATAGGGGTGTTTGTGTCATTGGATGAACATTTAGGTTATTTTCGTCCTCCCTAGTCTTATTCTTGTCCAATTAGGGTTTTAAGCAATCTTGTGCATCCAATAAGTTCATTTGTGTCATTGGATGAATAGTTAGGTCATTTTCGTCCTCCCTAGGCTTATTCTTGTCAAATTAGGGTTTCTAACCAATCTTGTGCATCCAATAGGTGTGTTTGTGTCATTGGATGAACATTTAGGTTATTTTCGTCCTCCCTAGTCTTATTCTTGTCCAATTAGGGTTTTAAGCAATCTTGTGAATCCAATAAGTTCATTTGTGTCATTGGATGAATAGTTAGGTCATTTTCGTCCTCCCTAGGCTTATTCTTGTCTAATTAGGGTTTCTAACCAATCGTGTGCATCCAATAGTTGTGTTTGTGTCATTGGATGAACATTTAGGTCTTTTTCGTCCTCCCTAGGCTTATTCTTGTCCAATTAGGGTTTTTAACCAATCTTGTGCATCCAATAAGTTCATTTGTGTCATTGGGGGAACACTTAGGTCATTTTCGTCCGCCCTAGGCTTATTCTTGTCCAATTAGGGTTTCTAACCAATCTTGTGCATCCAATAGGTGTGTTTAGTCATTTGATGAAAATTTAGGTTATTTTCGTCCTCTCTAGGCTTATTCTTGTCCAATTAGGGTTTTTAACCAATCTTGTGCATCCAATAAGTTCATTTGTGTCATTGGATTAACATTTAGGTCATTTTCGTCTTCCATAGCCTTATGCTTGTCCAATTAGGGTTTCTAACCAATCTTGTGCATCCAATAGGTGTGTTTGTGTCATTGGATGAACATTTAGGTCATTTTCGTCCTCCCTAGGCTTATTCTTTTCCAATTAGGGTTTTTAACCAATCTTGTGCATCCAATAAGTTCATTTGTGTCATTGGATGAATAGTTAGGTCATTTTCATCCTCCCTAGGCTTATTCTTGTCAAATTAGGGTTTCTAACCAATCGTGTGCATCCAATAGGTGTGTTTGTGTCATTGGATGAACATTTAGGTCATTTTCGTCCTCCCTAGGCCTATTCTTATCCAATTAGAGTTTTTAACCAATCTTGTGCATCCAATAGGTGTGTTTGTGTCATTGGATGAACATTTAGGTCATTTTCGTCCTCCCTAGGCTTATTCTTGTCCAAGTAGGGTTTTTAACCAATCTTGTGCATCCAATAAGTTCATTTGTGTCATTGGATTAACATTTAGGTCATTTTCGTCCTCCCTAGGCTTATTCTTGTCCAATTAGGGTTTTTAACCAATCTTGTGCATCCAATAGGTGTGTTTGTGTCAATTGATGATCATTTAGGTCATTTTCGTCCTCCCTAGGCTTATTCTTGTCCAATTAGGGTTTCTAATGAATCTTGTGCATCCAATAGGTGTGTTTGTGTCATTGGATGAACATTTAGGTCATTTTCGTCCTCCCGTTGCTTATTCTTGTCCAATTAGGGTTTTTAACCAATCTGGTGCATCCAATAGGTGTGTTTGTGTCATTGGATGAACATTTAGGTCATTTTCGTCCTCCCTAGGCTTATTCTTGTCCAATTAGGGTTTTTAACCAATCTTGTGCATCCAATAAGTTCATTTGTGTCATTGGATGAATAGTTAGGTCATTTTCATCCTCCCTAGGCTTATTCTTGTCAAATTAGGGTTTCTAACCAATCGTGTGCATCCAATAGGTGTGTTTGTGTCATTGGATGAACATTTAGGTCATTTTCGTCCTCCCTAGGCCTATTCTTATCCAATTAGAGTTTTTAACCAATCTTGTGCATCCAATAGGTGTGTTTGTGTCATTGGATGAACATTTAGGTCATTTTCGTCCTCCCTAGGCTTATTCTTGTCCAATTAGGGTTTCTAACCAATCTTGTGCATCCAATAAGTTCACTTGTGTCATTGGATTAACATTTAGGTCATTTTCGTCCTCCCTAGGCTTATTCTTGTCCAATTAGGGTTTCTAACCAATCTTGTGCATCCAATAGGTGTGTTTGTGTCATTGGACGAACATTTAGGTCATTTTCGTCCTCCCTAGGCTTATTCTTGTCCAATTAGGGTTTTTAACCAATCTTGTGCATCCAATAAGTTCAATTGTGTCATTGGATGAACATTTAGGTCATTTTCGTCCTCCCTAGGCTTATTCTTGTCCAATTAGGGTTTCTAACCAATCTTGTGCATCCAATAGGTGTGTTTAGTCATTTGATGAAAATTTAGGTTATTTTCGTCCTCTCTAGGCTTATTCTTGTCCAATTAGGGTTTTTAACCAATCTTGTGCATCCAATATGTTCATTTGTGTCATTGGAGTAACTATTAGGTCATTTTCGTCCTCCCTAGGCTTATGCTTGTCCAATTAGGGTTTCTAACCAATCTTGTGCATCCAATAGGTGTGTTTGTGTCATTGGATGAACATTTAGGTCATTTTCGTCCTCCCTAGGCTTATTCTTGTCCAATTAGGATTTTCAACCAATCTTGTGCATCCAATAAGTTCATTTGTGTCATTGGATGAACATTTAGGTCATTTTCGTCCTCCCAAGGCTTATTCTTGTCCAATTAGGGTTTCTAACCAATCTTGTGCATCCAACAGGTGTGTTTGTGTCATTGGTTGAACATTTAGGTCATTTTCGTCCTCCCTAGTCTTATTCTTGTCCAATTAGGGTTTTAAGCAATCTTGTGCATCCAATAAGTTCATTTGTGTCATTGGATGAATATTTAGGTCATTTTCATCCTCCCTAGGCATATTCTTGTCCAATTAGGGTTTCTAACCAATCTTGTGCATCCAATAGGTGTGTTTGTGTCATTGGATGAACATTTAGGTCATTTTCGTCCTCCCAAGTCTTATTCTTGTCCAATTAGGGTTATAAGCAATCTTGTGCATCCAATAAGTTCATTTGTGTCATTGGATGAATAGTTAGGTCATTTTCGTCCTCCCTAGGCTTATTCTTGTCAAATTAGGGTTTCTAACCAATCTTGTGCATCCAATAGGTGTGTTTGTGTCATTGGATGAACATTAAGGTTATTTTCGTCCTCCCTAGTCTTATTCTTGTCCAATTAGGGTTTTAAGCAATCTTGTGCATCCAATAAGTTCATTTGTGTCATTGGATGAATAGTTAGGTCATTTTCGTCCTCCCTAGGCTTATTCTTGTCAAATTAGGGTTTCTAACCAATCTTGTGCATCCAATAGGTGTGTTTGTGTCATTGGATGAACATTTAGGTCATTTTCGTCCTCCGTAGGCTTATTCTTGTCCAATTAGGGTTTTTAACCAATCTTGTGCATCCAATAGGTGTGTTTGTGTCATTGGATGAACATTTAAGTCATTTTTGTCCTCCCTAGGCTTATTCTTGTCCAATTAGGGTTTTTAACCAATCTTGTGCATCCAATAAGTTCATTTATGTCATTGGGTGAACATTTAGGTCATTTTCGTCCTCCCTAGGCTTATTCTTGTCCAATTAGGGTTTCTAACCAATCTTGTTCATCCAATAAGTTCATTTGTGTCATTGGATGAACATTTAGGTCATTTTCGTCCTCCCAAGGCTTATTCTTGTCCAATTAGGGTTTCTAACCAATCTTGTGCATCCAATAGGTGTGTTTGTGTCATTGGATGAACATTTAGGTCATTTTCGTCCTCCCTAGTCTTATTCTTGTCCAATTAGGGTTTTAAGCAATCTTGTGCTTCCAATAAGTTCATTTGTGTCATTGGATGAATATTTAGGTCATTTTCATCCTCCCTTGGCATATTCTTGTCCAATTAGGGTTTCTAACCAATCTTGTGCATCCAATAGGTGTGTTTGTGTCATTGGATGAACATTTAGGTCATTTTCGTCCTCCCTAGTCTTATTCATGTCCAATTAGGGTTTTAAGCAATCTTGTGCATCCAATAAGTTCATTTGTGTCATTGGATGAATAGTTAGGTCATTTTCGTCCTCCCTATGCTTATTCTTGTCAAATTAGGGTTTCTAACCAATCTTGTGCATCCAATAGGTGTGTTTGTGTCATTGGATGAACATTTAGGTTATTTTCGTCCTCCCTAGTCTTATTCTTGTCAAAGTAGGGTTTTGAGCAATCTTGTGCATCCAATAAGTTCATTTGTGTCATTGGATTAACAATTAGGTCATTTTCGTCCTCCCTAGGCTTATTCTTGTTTAATTAGGGTTTCTAACCAATCTTGTGCATCCAATAGGTGTGTTTGTGTCATTGGATGAACATTTAGGTCATTTTCGTCCTCCCTAGGCTTATTCTTGTCCAATTAGGGTTTTTAACCAATCTTGTGCATCCAATAAGTTCAATTGTGTCATTGGATGAACATTTAGGTCATTTTCGTCCTCCATAGGCTTATTCTTGTCCAATTAGGGTTTCTAACCAATCTTGTGCATCCAATTGGTGTGTTTGTGTCATTGGATGAACATTTAGGTCATTTTCGTCCTCCATAGGCTTATTCTTGTCCAATTAGGGTTTTTAACCAATCTTGTGCATCCAATAAGTTCATTTGTGTCATTGGATTAACATTTAGGTCATTTTCGTCCTCCCTAGGCTTATTCTTGTCCAATTAGGGTTTCTAACCAATCTTGTGCATCCAATAGGTGTGTTTGTGTCATTGGATGAACATTTAGGTCATTTTCGTCCTCCCTAGGCTTATTCTTGTCCAATTAGGGTTTTTAACCAATCTTGTGCATCCAATAAGTTCATTTGTGTCTTTGGGTGAACATTTAGGTCATTTTCGTCCTTCCTAGGCTTATTATTGTCCAATTAGGGTTTCTAACCAATCTTGTGCATCCAATAGGTGTGTTTAGTCATTTGATGAACATTTAGGTTATTTTCGTCCTCCCTAGGCTTATTCTTGTCCAATTAGGGTTTTTAACCAATCTTGTGCATCCAATAAGTTCATTTGTGTCATTGGATTAACATTTAGGTCATTTTCGTCCTCCCTAGGCTTATTCTTGTCCAATTAGGGTTTCTAACCAATCTTGTGCATCCAATAGGTGTGTTTGTGTCATTGAATGAACATTTAGGTCATTTTCGTCCTCCCTAGCCTCATTTTTGTCCAATTAGGGTTTTTAACCAATCTTGTGCATCCAATAAGTTCAATTGTGTCATTGGATGAACATTTAGGTCATTTTCGTCCTCCCTAGGCTTATTCTTGTCCAATTAGGGTTTTTAACCAATCTTGTGCATCCAATAAGTTCATTTGTGTCATTGGATGAACATTTAGGTCATTTTCGTCCTCCCAAGGCTTATTCTTGTCCAATTAGGGTTTCTAACCAATCTTGTGCATCCAATAGGTGTGTTTGTGTCATTGGATGAACATTTAGGTCATTTTCGTTCTCCCTAGTCTTATTCTTGTCCAATTAAGGTTTTAAGCAATCTTGTGCTTCCAATAAGTTCATTTGTGTCATTGGATGAATATTTAGGTCATTTTCATCCTCCCTAGGCATATTCTTGTCCAATTAGGGTTTCTAACCAATCTTGTGCATCCAATAGGTGTGTTTGTGTCATTGGATGAACATTTAGGTCATTTTCGTCCTCCCTAGGCTTATTCTTGTCCAATTAGGGTTTTTAACCAATCTTGTGCATCCAATAAGTTCATTTGTGTCATTGGATTAACATTTAGGTCATTTTCGTCCTCCCTAGGCTTAATCTTGTCCAATTAGGGTTTTTAACCAATCTTGTGCATCCAATATGTTCATTTGTGTCATTGGAAGAACATTTAGGTCATTTTCGTCCTCCCTAGGCTTATTCTTGTCCAATTAGGGTTTCTAAACAATTTTGTGCATCCAATAGGTGTGTTTGTGTCATTGGATGAACATTTAGGACATTTTCGTTCTCCCTAGGCTTATTCTTGTCCAATTAGGGTTTTTAACCAATCTTGTGCATCCAATAAGTTCATTTGTGTCATTGGATGAACATTTAGGTCATTTTCATCCTCCCTAGGCATATTCTTGTCCAATTAGGGTTTCTAACCAATCTTGTGCATCCGATAGGTGTGTTTGTGTCATTGGATGAACATTTAGGTCATTTTCGTTGTCCCTAGTCTTATTCTTGTCCAATTAGGGTTTTTATCCAATCTTGTGCATCCAATAAGTTCACTTGTGTCATTGGATGAATAGTTAGGTCATTTTCGTCCTCCCTAGGCTTATTCTTGTCCAATTAGGGTTTCTAAACAATCTTGTGCATCCAATAGGTGTGTTTGTGTCATTGAATAAACATTTAGGTCATTTTTGTCCTCCCTAGGCTCATTTTTGTCCAATTAGGGTTTTTAACCAATCTTGTGCATCCAATAAGTTCAATTGTGTCATTGGATGAACATTTAGGTCATTTTCGTCCTCCCTAGGCTTATTCTTGTCCAATTAGGGTTTTTAACCAATCTTGTGCATCCAATAAGTTCATTTGTGTCATTGGATGAACATTTAGGTCATTTTCGTCCTCCCAAGGCTTATTCTTGTCCAATTAGTGTTTCTAACCAATCTTGTGCATCCAATAGGTGTGTTTGTGTCATTGGATGAACATTTAGGTCATTTTCGTCCTCCCTAGGCTTATTCTTGTCCAATTAGGGATTTTAACCAATCTTGTGCATCCAATAAGTTCATTTGTTTCATTGGATTAACATTTAGGTCATTTCGTCCTCCCTAGGCTTATTCTTGTCCAATTAGGGTTTTTAACCAATCTTGTGCATCCAATAGGTGTGTTTGTGTCATTGGATGAACATTTAGGTCATTTTCGTCCTCCCTAGGCTTATTCTTGTCCAATTAGGGTTTTGAACAAATCTTGTGCATCCAATAAGTTCATTTGTGTCATTGGATTAACATTTAGGTCATTTTCGTCCTCCCTAGGCTTATTCTTGTCCAATTAGGGTTTCTAACCAATCTTGTGCATCCAATAGGTGTGTTTGTGTCATTGGATGAACATTTAGGTCATTTTCGTCCTCCCTAGTCTTATTCTTGTCCAATTAGGGTTTTAAGCAATCTTGTGCATCCAATAAGTTCATTTGTGTCATTGGATGAATATTTAGGTCATTTTCATCCTCCCTAGGCATATTCTTGTCCAATTAGGGTTTCTAACCAATCTTGTGCATCCAATAGGTGTGTTTGTGTCATTGGATGAACATTTAGGTCATTTTCGTCCTCCCTAGTCTTAATCTTGTCCAATTAGGGTTATAAGCAATCTTGTGCATCCAATAAGTTCATTTGTGTCATTGGATGAATAGTTAGGTCATTTTCGTCCTCCCTAGGCTTATTCTTGTCAAATTAGGGTTTCTAACCAATCTTGTGCATCCAATAGATGTGTTTGTGTCATTGGATGAACATTTAGGTTATTTTCGTCCACCCTAGTCTTATTCTTGTCCAATTAGGGTTTTAAGCAATCTTGTGCATCCAATAAGTTCATTTGTGTCATTGGATGAATAGTTAGGTCATTTTCGTCCTCCCTAGGCTTATTCTTGTCAAATTAGGGTTTCTAACCAATCTTGTGCATCCAATAGGTGTTTTTGTGTCATTGGATGAACATTTAGGTTATTTTCGTCCTCCCTAGTCTTATTCTTGTCCAATTAGGGTTTTAAGCAATCTTGTGAATCCAATAAGTTCATTTGTGTCATTGGTTGAATAGTTAGGTCATTTTCGTCCTCCCTAGGCTTATTCTTGTCTAATTAGGGTTTCTAACCAATCGTGTGCATCCAATAGGTGTGTTTGTGTCATTGGATGAAAATTTAGGTGATTTTCGTCCTCCCTAGGCTTATTCTTGTCCAATTAGGGTTTCTAAACAATCTTGTGCATCCAATAGGTGTGTTTGTGTCATTGGATGAACATTTAGGTCATTTTCGTCCTCCCTAGGCTTATTCTTGTCCAATTAGGGTTTTTAACCAATCTTGTGCATCCAATAAGTTCATTTGTGTCATTGGATTAACATTTAGGTCATTTTCGTCCACCCTAGGCTTATTCTTGTCCAATTAGGGTTTTTAACCAATATTGTGCATCCAATAGGTGTGTTTGTGTCATTGGATGAACATTTAGGTCATTTCCGTCCTCCCTAGGCTTATTCTTGTCCAATTAGGGTTTCTAACCAATCTTGTGCATCCAATAGGTGTGTTTGTGTCATTGGATGAACATTTAGGTCATTTTCGTCCTCCCTATGCTTATTCTTGTCCAATTAGGGTTTTAACCAATCTTGGGCATCCAATAGGTGTGTTTGTGTCATTGGATGAACATTTAGGTCATTTTCGTCCTCCCTAGGCTAATTTTTGTCCAATTAGGGTTTTTAACCAATCTTGTGCATCCAATAAGTTCATTTGTGTCATTGGATGAACATTTAGGTCATTTTCGTCCTCCCTAGGCTTATTCTTTCCCAATTAGGGTTTCTAACCAATCTTGTGCATCCAATAGGTGTGTTTGTGTCATTGGATGAACATTTAGGTCATTTCCGTCCTCCCTAGGCTTATTCTTGTCCAATTAGGGTTTCTAACCAATCTTGTGCATCCAATAAGTTCATTTGTGTCATTGGATAAACATTTAGGTCATTTTCGTCCTCCCTAGGCTTATTCTTGTCCAATTAGGGTTTCTAACCAATCTTGTGCATCCAATAGGTGTGTTTAGTCATTTGATGAACATTTAGGTTATTTTCGTCCTCCCTAGGCTTATTCTTATCCAATTAGGGTTTTTAACCAATCTTGTGCATCCAATAAGTTCATTTGTGTCATTGGATTAACATTTAGGTTATTTTCGTTCTCCCTAGGCTTATTCTTGTCCAATTAGGGTTTTTAACCAATCTTGTGCATCCAATAAGTTCATTTGTGTCATTGGATTAACATTTAGGTCATTTTCGTCCTCCCTAGGCTTATTCTTGTCCAATTAGGGTTTCTAACCAATCTTGTGCATCCAATAGGTGTGTTTGTGTCATTGGATGAACATTTAGGTCATTTTCGTCCTCCCAAGGCTTATTCTTGTCCAATTAGGGTTTTTAACCAATCTTGTACATCCAATAAGTTCATTTGTGTCATTGGATGAACATTTAGGTCATTTTCGTCCTCCCAAGGCTTATTCTTGTCCAATTAGGGTTTTTAACCAATCTTGTGCATCCAATAAGTTCATTTGTGTCATTGGATGAACATTTAGGTCTATTTCGTCCTCCCTAGGCTTATTCTTGTTCAATTAGGGTTTCTAACCAATCTAGTGCATCCAATAGGTGTGTTTGTGTCATTGGATGAACATTTAGGTCATTTTCGTCCTCCCTAGTCTTATTCTTGTCCAATTAGGGTTTTAAGCAATCTTGTGCATCCAATAAGTTCATTTGTGTCATTGGATGAATATTTAGGTCATTTTCATCCTCCCAAGGCATATTCTTGTCCAATTAGGGTTTCTAACCAATCTTGTGCATCCAATAGGTGTGTTTGTGTCATTGGATGAACATTTAGGTCATTTTCGTCCTCCCTAGGCTTATTCTTGTCCAATTAGGGTTTTTAACCAATCTTGTGCATCCAATAAGTTCATTTGTGTCATTGGATTAACATTTAGGTCATTTTCGTCCTCCCTAGGCTTATTCTTGTCCAATTATGGTTTCTAACCAATCTTGGGCATCCAATAGGTGTGTTTGTGTCATTGGATTAACATTTAGGTCATCTTCGTCCTCCCTAGGCTTATTCTTGTCGAATTAGGGTTTTTAACCAATCTTGTGCATCCAATAAGTTCAATTGTGTCATTGGATGAACATTTAGGTCATTTTCGTCCTCCCTAGGCTTATTCTTGTCCAATTAGGGTTTTTAACCAATCTTGTGCATCCAATAAGTTCAATTGTGTCATTGGATGAACATTTAGGTCATTTTCGTCCTCCCTAGGCTTATTCTTGTCCAATTAGGGTTTTTAACCAATCTTGTGCATCGAATAAGTTCATTTGTGTCATTGGGTGAACATTTAGGTCATTTTCGTCCTCCCTATGCTTATTCTTATCCAATTAGGGTTTTTAACCAATCTTGTGCATCCAATAGGTGTGTTGGTGTCATTGGATGAACATTTAGGTAATTTTCGTCCTCCCTAGGCTTATTCTTGTCCAATTAGGGTTTTTAACCAATCTTGTGCATCCAATAAGTTCATTTGTGTCATTGGATTAACATTTAGGTCATTTTCCTCCTCCCTAGGCTTATTCTTGTCCAATTATGGTTTCTAACCAATCTTGGGCATCCAATAGGTGTGTTTGTGTTATTGGATTAACATTTAGGTCATTTTCGTCCTCCCTAGGCTTATTCTTGTCCAATTAGGGTTTTTAACCAATCTTGTGCATCCAATAAGTTCAATTGTGTCATTGGATGAACATTTAGGTCATTTTCGTCCTCCCTAGGCTTATTCTTGTCCAATTAGGGTTTTTAACCAATATTGTGCATCCAATAGGTGTGTTTGTGTCATTGGATGAACATTTAGGTCATTTTCGTCCTCCCTAGTCTTATTCTTGTCCAATTAGGGTTTTAAGCAATCTTGTGCATCCAATAGGTGTGTTTCTGTCATTGGATGAATATTTAGGTCATTTTCGTCCTCCCTAGGCATATTCTTGTCCAATTAGGGTTTCTAACAAATCTTGTGCATCCAATAGGTGTGTTTGTGTCATTGGATGAACATTTAGGTCATTTTCGTCCTCCCTAGGCTTATTCTTGTCCAATTAGGGTTTTCAACCAATCTTGTGCATCCAATAAGTTCATTTGTGTCATTGGATTAACATTTAGGTCATTTTCGTCCACCCTAGGCTTATTCTTGTCCAATTAGGGTTTTTAACCAATATTGTGCATCCAATAGGTGTGTTTGTGTCATTGGATGAACATTTAGGTCATTTTCGTCCTCCCTAGTCTTATTCTTGTCCAATTAGGGTTTTAAGCAATCTTGTGCATCCAATAGGTGTGTTTGTGTCATTGGATGAATATTTAGGTCATTTTCGTCCTCCCTAGGCATATTCTTGTCCAATTAGGGTTTCTAACAAATCTTGTGCATCCAATAGGTGTGTTTGTGTCATTGGATGAACATTTAGGTCATTTTTGCCTCCCAAGGCTTATTCTTGTCCAATTAGGGTTTCTAACCAATCTTGTGCATCCAATAGGTGTGTTTGTGTCATTGGATGAACATTTAGGTCATTTTCGTCCTCCCTAGGCTTATTCTTGTCCAATTAGGGTTTTTAACCAATCTTGTGCATCCAATAAGTTCATTTGTGTCATTGGATTAACATTTAGGTCATTTTCGTCCTCCCTAGGCTTATTCTTATCCAATTAGGGTTTCTAACCAATCTTGTGCATCCAATAGGTGTGTTTGTGTCATTGGATGAACATTTAGGTTATTTTCGTCCTCCCTAGGCTTATTCTTGTCCAATTAGGGTTTTTAACCAATCTTGTGCATCCAATAAGTTCATTTTGTCATTGGATTAACATTTAGGTCATTTTCGTCCTCCCTAGGCTTATTCTTGTCCAATTAGGGTTTCTAACCAATCTTGTGCATCCAATAGGTGTGTTTGTGTCATTGGATGAACATTTAGGTCATTTTCGTCCTCCCTAGGCTTATTTTTGTCCAATTAGGGTTTTTAACCAATCTTGTTCATCCAATAAGTTCATTTGTGTCAGTGGATGAACATTTAGGTCATTTTCGTCCTCCCTAGGCTTATTCTTGTCCAATTAGGGTTTTTAACCAATCTTGTGCATCCAATAGGTGTGTTTGTGTCATTGGATGAACATTTAGGTCATTTTCGTCCTCCCTAGGCTTATTCTTGTCCTATTAGGGTTTCTAACCAATCTTGTGCATCCAATAGGTGTGTTTAGTCATTTGATGAACATTTAGGTTATTTTCGTCCTCCCTAGGCTTATTCTTGTCCAATTAGGGTTTTTAACCAATCTTGTGCATCCAATAAGTTCATTTGTGTCATTGGATGAACATTTAGGTCATTTTCGTCCTCCCTATGCTTATTCTTATCCAATTAGGGTTTTTAACCAATCTTGTGCATCCAATAGGTGTGTTTGTGTCATTGGATGAATATTTAGGTCATTTTCATCCTCCCTAGGCATATTCTTGTCCAATTAGGGTTTCTAACCAATCTTGTGCATCCAATAGGTGTGTTTGTGTCATTGGATGAACATTTAGGTCATTTTCGTCCTCCCTAGTCTTATTCTTGTCCAATTAGGGTTTTAAGCAATCTTGTGCATCCAATAAGTTCATTTGTGTCATTGGATGAATATTTAGGTCATTTTCGTCCTCCCTAAGCTTATTCTTATCCAATTAGGGTTTCTAAACAATCTTGTGCATCCAATAGGTGTGTTTTTGTCATTGGATGAACATTTAGGTTACTTTCGTCCTCCCTAGGCTTATTCTTGTGCAATTAGGGTTTTAAGCAATCTTGTGCATCCAATAAGTTGATTTGTGTCATTGGATTAACATTTAGGTCATTTTCGTCCTCCCTAGGCTTATTCTTGTCCAATTAGGGTTTCTAACCAATCTTGTGCATCCAATAGGTGTGTTTGTGTCATTGGATGAACATTTAGGTCATTTTCGTCCTCCCTAGTCTTATTCTTGTCCAATTAGGGTTTTAAGCAATCTTGTGCATCCAATAAGTTCATTTGTGTCATTGGATGAATATTTAGGTCATTTTCGACCTTCCTAGGCTTATTCTTGTCCAATTAGGGTTTCTAACCAATCTTGTGCATCCAATATGTGTGTTTGTGTCTTTGGATGAACATTTATGTCATTTTCGTCCTCCCTAGGCTTATTCTTGTCCAATTAGGGTTTTTAACCAATCTTGTGCATCCAATAAGTTCATTTGTGTCATTGGATTAACATTTAGGTCATTTTCGTCCTTCCTAGGGTTATTCTTGTCCAATTAGGGTTTCTAACCAATCTTGTGCATCCAATAGGTGTGTTTGTGTCATTGGATGAACATTTAGGTCATTTTCGTCCTCCCTAGGCTTATTCTTGTCCAATTAGGGTTTTTAACCAATCTTGTGCATCCAATAAGTTCATTTGTGTCATTGGATGAATAGTTAGGTCATTTTCGTCCTCCCTAGGCTTATTCTTGTCCAATTAGGGTTTCTAACCAATCTTGTGCATCCAATAGGTGTCTTTGTGTCATTGGATGAACATTTAGGTCATTTTCGTCCTCCCTAGGCTTATTCTTGTCCAATTAGGGTTTTTAACCAATCTTGTGCCTCCAAAAAGTTCATTTGTGTCATTGGATTAACATTTAGGTCATTTTCATCCTTCCTAGGCTTATTCTTGACCAATTAGGGTTTTTAACCAATCTTGTGCATCCAATAAGTTCATTTGTGTCATTGGATTAACATTTAGGTCATTTTCGTCCTCCCTAGGCTTATTCTTGTCCAATTAGGGTTTCTAACCAATCTTGTGCATCCAATAGGTGTGTTTGTGTCATTGGATGAACATTTAGGTCATTTTCGTCCTCCCTAGTCTTATTCTTGTCCAATTAGGGTTTTAAGCAATCTTGTGCATCCAATAAGTTCATTTGTGTCATTGGATTAACATTTAGGTCATTTTCGTCCACCCTATGCTTATTCTTGTCCAATTAGGGTTTTTAACCAATCATGTGCATCCAATAAGTTCATTTGTGTCATTGGATGAACATTTAGGTTATTTTCGTCCTCCCTAGTCTTATTCTTGTCCAATTAGGGTTTTAAGCAATCTTGTGCATCCAATAAGTTCATTTGTGTCATTGGATGAATAGTTAGGTCATTTTCGTCCTCCATAGGCTTATTCTTGTCAAATTAGGGTTTCTAACCAATCGTGTGCATCCAATAGGTGTGTTTGTGTCATTGGATGAACATTTAGGTCATTTTCGTCCTCCCTCGACTTATTCTTGTCCAATTAGGGTTTTTAACCAATCTTGTTCATCCAATAAGTTCATTTGTGTCATTGGATTAACATTTAGGTCATTTTCGTCCTTCCTAGGCTTATTCTTGTCCAATTAGGATTTCTAACCAATCTTGTGCATCCAATAGGTGTGTTTGTGTCATTGGATGAACATTTAGGTCATTTTCGTCCTCCCTAGGCTTATTCTTGTCCAATTAGGGTTTTTAACCAATCTTGTGCATCCAATAAGTTCATTTGTGTCATTGGATTAACATTTAGATCATTTTCGTCCACCCTAGGCTTATTCTTGTCCAATTAGGGTTTTTAACCAATATTGTGCATCCAATAGGTGTGTTTGTGTCATTGGATGAACATTTAGGTCATTTCCGTCCTCCCTAGGCTTATTCTTGTCCAATTAGGGTTTCTAACCAATCTTGTGCATCCAATAGGTGTGTTTGTGTCATTGGATAAACATTTAGGTCATTTTCGTCCTCCCTATGCTTATTCTTGTCCAATTAGGGTTTTAACCAATCTTGGGCATCCAATAGGTGTGTTTGTGTCATTGGATGAACATTTAGGTCATTTTCGTCCTCCCTAGGCTTATTCTTGTCCAATTACGGTTTTTAACCCATCTTGTGCATCCAATAAGTTCATTTGTGTCATTGGATGAACATTTAGGTCATTTTCGTCCTCCCTAGGCTTATTCTTTCCCAATTAGGGTTTCTAACCAATCTTGTGCATCCAATAGGTGTGTTTAGTCATTTGATGAACATTTAGGTTATTTTCGTCCTCCCTAGGCTTATTCTTGTCCAATTAGGGTTTTTAACCAATCTTGTGCATCCAATAAGTTCATTTGTGTCATTGGATTAACATTTAGGTCATTTTCGTCCTCCCTAGGCTTATTCTTGTCCAATTAGGGTTTCTAACCAATCTAGTGCATCCAATAGGTGTGTTTGTGTCATTGGATGAACATTTAGGTCATTTTCGTCCTCCCTAGTCTTATTCTTGTCCAATTAGGGTTTTAAGCAATCTTGTACATCCAATAAGTTCATTTGTGTCATTGGATGAATATTTAGGTCATTTTCATCCTCCCTAGGCATATTCTTGTCCAATTAGGGTTTCTAACCAATCTTGTGCATCCAATAGGTGTGTTGGTGTCATTGGATGAACATTTAGGTCATTTTCGTCCTCCCTAGTCTTATTCTTGTCCAATTAGGGTTTTCAGCAATCTTGTACATCCAATAAGTTCATTTGTGTCATTGGATGAACATTTAGGTCATTTTCGTCCTCCCTAGGCTTATTCTTGTCCAATTAGGGTTTTTAACCAATCTTGTGCATCCAATAAGTTCATTTGTGTCATTAGATTAACATTTAGGTCATTTTCGTCCTCCCTAGGCTTATTCTTGTCCAATTAGGGTTTCTAACCAATCTTGTGCATCCAATAGGTGTGTTTGTGTCATTGGATGAACATTTAGGTCATTTTCGTCCTCCCTAGGCTTATTCTTGTCCTATTAGGGTTTTTAACCAATTTTGTGCATCCAATAAGTTCAATTGTGTCATTGGATGAACATTTAGGCCATTTTCGTCCTCCCTAGGCTTACTCTTATCCAAATAGGGTTTTTAACCAATCTTGTGCATCCAATAAGTTCATTTGTGTCATTGGATTAACATTTAGGTCATTTTCGTCCTCCCTAGGCTTATTCTTGTCAAATTAGGGTTTCTAACCAATCTTGTGCATCCAATAGATTTGTTTGTGACATTGGATGAACATTTAGGTCATTTTCGTCCTCCCTAGGCTTATTCTTGTCCCATTAGGGTTTTTAACCAATCTTGTGCATCCAATAAGTTCAATTGTGTCATTGGATGAACATTTAGGTCATTTTCGTCCTCCCTAGGCTTATTCTTTTCCAATTAGGGTTTTTAACCAATCTTGTGCATCCAATAAGTTCAATTGTGTCATTGGATGAACATTTAGGTCATTTTCGTCCTCCCTAGGCTTATTCTTGCCCAATTAGGGTTTTTAACCAATCTTGTGCATCCAATAAGTTCATTTATGTCATTGGGTGAACATTTAGGTCATTTTCGTCCTCCCTAGGCTTATTCTTGTCCAATTAGGGTTTCTAACCAATCTTGTGCATCCAATAGGTGTGTTTAGTCATTTGATGAACATTTAGGTCATTTTCTTGCTCCCTAGGCTTATTCTTGTCCAATTAGGGTTTCTAACCAATCTTGTGCATCCAATAAGTTCATTTGTGTCATTTGATGAACATTTAGGTCATTTTCTTCCTCCCTAGGCTTATTGTTGTCCAATTAGGGTTTCTAAACAATCTTGTGCATCCAATAGGTGTGTTTGTGTCACTGGATGAACAGTTAGGTCATTTTCGTCCTCCCTAAGCTTATTCTTGTCCAATTAGGATTTCTAAACAATCTTGTGCATTCAATAGGTGTGTTTGTGTCATTGGATGAACATTTAGGTCATTTTCGTCCTCCCTAGGCTTATTCTTGTCCAATTAGGGTTTCTAACCAATCTTGTGCATCCAATAGGTGTGTTTGTGTCATTGGATGAACATTTAGGTCATTTTCGTCCTCCCTAGGCTTATTCTTTTCCAATTAGGGTTTTTAACCAATCTTGTGCTTCCAACAAGTTCATTTGTGTCATTGGATTAACATTTAGGTCATTTTCGTCCTCCCTAGGCTTATTCTTGTCCAATTAGGGTTTGTAACCAATCTTGTGCATCCAATAGGTGTGTTTAGTCATTTGATGAACATTTAGGTCATTTTCGTCCTCCCTAGGCTTATTCTTGTCCAATTAGGGTTTTTAACCAATCTTGTGCATCCAATAAGTTCATTTGTGTCATTGGATGAACATTTAAGTCATTTTCGTCCTCCCTAGGCTTATTCTTGTCCAATTAGGCTTTTCAACCAATCTTGTGCATCCAATAAGTTCATTTGTGTCATTGGATGAACATTTAGGTCATTTTCGTCCTCCCTAGGCTTATTCTTGTCCAATTAGGGTTTTTAACCAATCTTGTGCATCCAATAAGTTCATTTGTGTCATTGGATGAACATTTAGGTCATTTTCGTCCTCCCTATCCTTATTCTTATCCAATTAGGGTTTTTAACCAATCTTGTGCATCCAATAGGTGTGTTTGTGTCATTGGATGAACATTTAGGTCATTTTCGTCCTCCCTAGGCTTATTCTTGTCCAATTAGGGTTTTTAACCAATCTTGTGCATCCAATAAGTTCATTTGTGTCATTGGATTAACATTTAGGTCATTTTCGTCCTCCCTAGGCTTATTCTTGTCCAATTAGGGTTTCTAACCAATCTTGTGCATCCAATAGGTGTGTTTGTGTCATTGGATGAACATTTAGGTCATTAACGTCCTCCCTAGGCTTATTCTTGTCTAATTAGGGTTTTTAACCAATCTTGTGCATCCAATAAGTTCAATTGTGTCATTGGATGAACATTTAGGTCATTTTCGTCCTCCCTAGGCTTATTCTTGTCCAATTAGGGTTTTTAACCAATCTTGTGCATCCAATATGTTCGTTTGTGTCATTGGATGAACATTTAGGTCATTTTCGTCCTCCCTAGGCTTATTCTTGTCCAATTAGGGTTTTTAACCAATCTTGTGCATCCAATATGTTCATTTGTGTCATTGGATGAACATTTAGGTCATTTACGTCCTCCCAAGGCTTATTCTTGTCCAATTAGGGTTTGTAAACAATCTTGTGCATCCAATAGGTGTGTTTGTGTCATTGGATGAACATTTAGGTCATTTTCGTCCTCCCTAGGCTTATTCTTGTCCAATTAGGGTTTTTAACCAATCTTGTGCATCCAATAAGTTCATTTGTGTCATTGGATTAACATTTAGGTCATTTTCGTCCACCCAAGGCTTTTTCTTGTCCAATTAGGGTTTTTAACCAATATTGTGCATCCAATAGGTGTGTTTGTGTCATTGGATGAACATTTAGGTCATTTCCGTCCTCCCTAGGCTTATTCTTGTCCAATTAGGGTTTCTAACCAATCTTGTGCATCCAATAAGTTCATTTGTGTCATTGGATAAACATTTAGGTCATTTTCGTCCTCCTTAGGCTTATTCTTTCCCAATTAGGGTTTCTAACCAATCTTGTGCATCCAATAGGTGTGTTTAGTCATTTGATGAACATTTAGGTTATTTTCGTCCTCCCTAGGCTTACTCTTGTCCAATTAGGTTTTTTAACCCATCTTGTGCATCCAATAAGTTCATTTGTGTCATTGGATGAACATTTAGGTCATTTTCGTCCTCCCTAGGCTTATTCTTTCCCAATTAGGGTTTCTAACCAATCTTGTGCATCCAATAGGTGTGTTTAGTCATTTGATGAACATTTAGGTTATTTTCGTCCTCCCTAGGCTTATTCTTGTCCAATTAGGGTTTTTAACCAATCTTGTGCATCCAATAAGTTCATTTGTGTCATTGGATTAACATTTAGGTCATTTTCGTCCTCCCTAGGCTTATTCTTGTCCAATTAGGGTTTCTAACCAATCTTGTGCATCCAATAGGTGTGTTTGTGTCATTGGATGAACATTTAGGTCATTTTCGTCCTCCCTAGGCTTATTCTTGTCCAATTAGGGTTTTAACCAATCTAGGGCATCCAATAGGTGTGTTTGTGTCATTGGATGAACATTTAGGTCATTTTGGTCCTCCCTAGGCTTATTCTTGTCCAATTAGGGTTTTTAACCAATCTTGTGCATCCAATAAGTTCATTTGTGTCATTGGATGAACATTTAGGTCATTTTCGTCCTTCCTAGGTTTATTCTTGTCCAATTATGGTTTTTAACCAATCTTGTGCATCCAATAATTTCATTTGTGTCATTGGATGAACATTTAGGTCATTTTCGTCCTCCCTAGGCTTATTCTTGTCCAATTAGGGTTTTTAACCAATCTTGTGCATCCAATAGGTGTGTTTGTGTCATTGGATGAACATTTAGGTCATTTTCGTCCTCCCTAGGCTTATTCTTGTCCAATTAGGGTTTCTAACCAATCTCTTGCATCCAATAGGTGTGTTTGTGACATTGGATGAACATTGAGGTCTTTTTCGTCCTCCCTAGGCTTATTCTTGTCCAATTAGGGTTTTTAACCAATCTTGTGCATCCAATATGTTCATTTGTGTCATTGGATGAACATTTAGGTTATTTTCGTCCTCCCTAGGCTTATTCTTGTCCAATTAGGGTTTCTAAACAATCTTGTGCATCCAATAGGTGTGTTTGTGTCATTGGATGAACATTTACGTCATTTTCGTCCTCCATAGTCTTATTCTTGTCCAATTAGGATTTTAAGCAATCTTGTGCATCCAATAAGTTCATTTGTGTCATTGGATTAACATTTAGGTCATTTTCGTCCTCCCTAGGCTTATTCTTGTCCAATTAGGGTTTCTAACCAATCTTGTGCATCCAATAGGTGTGTTTGTGACATTGGATGAACATTGAGGTCATTTTCATCCCCCCTAGGCTTATTCTTGTCCCATTAGGGTTTTTAACCAATCTTGTGCATCAAATAAGTTCAATTGTGTCATTGGATGAACATTTAGGTCATTTTCGTCTTCCCTAGGCTTATTCTTGTCCAATTAGGGTTTTTAACCAATCTTGTGCTTCCAATATGTTCATTTGTGTCATTGGATGAACATTTAGGTCATTTTCGTCCTCCCTAGGCTTATTCTTGTCAAGTTAGGGTTTCTAACCAATCGTGTGCATCCAATAGGTGTGTTTGTGTCATTGGATGAACGTTTAGGTCATTTTCGTCCTCCCTAGGCTTATTCTTGTTTAATTAGGGTTTTTAACCAATCTTGTGCATCCAATAAGTTCATTTGTGTCATTGGATTAACATTTAGGTCATTTTCGTCCTCCCTAGGCTTATTCTTGTCTAATTACGGTTTCTAACCAATCTTGTGCATCCAATAGGTGTGTTTGTGTCATTGGATGAACATTTAGGTCATTTTCGTCCTCCCTATGCTTATTTTTGTCCAATTAGGGTTTTTAACCAATCTTGTGCATCCAATAAGTTCAATTGTGTCATTGGGTGAACATTTAGGTCATTTTCGTCCTCCCTAGGCTTATTCTTGTCCAATTAGGGTTTTAAGCAATCTTGTGCATCCAATAAGTTCATTTGTGTCATTGGATGAATAGTGAGGTCATTTTCGTCCTCCCTAGGCTTATTCTTGTCAAATTAGGGTTTCTAACCAATCGTGTGCATCCAATAGGTGTGTTTGTGTCATTGGATGAACGTTTAGGTCATTTTCGTCCTCCCTAGGCTTATTCTTGTTTAATTAGGGTTTTTAACCAATCTTGTGCATCCAATAAGTTCATTTGTGTCATTGGATTAACATTTAGGTCATTTTCGTCCTCCCTAGGCTTATTCTTGTCCAATTAGGGTTTCTAACCAATCTTGTGCATCCAATAGGTGTGTTTGTGTCATTGGATGAACATTTAGGTCATTTTCGTCCTCCCTAGGCTTATTTTTGTCCAATTAGGGTTTTTAACCAATCTTGTGCATCCAATAAGTTCAATTGTGTCATTGGATGAACATTTAGGTCATTTTCGTTCCCCTAGGCTTATTCTTGTCCAATTACGGTTTTTAACCTATCTTGTGCATCCAATAAGTTCATTTGTGTCATTGGATTAACATTTAGGTTATTTTCGTCCTCCCTAGGCTTATTCTTGTCCAATTAGGGTTTCTAACCAATCTTGTGCATCCAATAGGTGTGTTTGTGACATTGGATGAACATTTAGGTCATTTTCGTCCCCCTAGGCTTATTCTTGTCCCATTAGGGTTTTTAACCAATCTTGTGCATCCAATAAGTTCAATTGTGTCATTGGATGAATATTTAGGTCATTTTCGTCTTCCCTAGGCTTATTCTTGTCCAATTAGGGTTTTTAACCAATCTTGTGCATCTAATATGTTCATTTGTGTCATTGGATGAACATTTAGGTCATTTTCGTCCTCCCTAGGCTTATTCTTGTCCAATTAGGGTTTCTAACCAATCTTGTGCATCCAATAGGTGTGTTTGTGTCATTGGATGAACATTTAGGTCATTTTCGTCCTCCCTAGTCTTATTCTTGTCCAATTAGGGTTTTAAGCAATCTTGTGCATCCAATAAGTTCATGTGTGTCATTGCATGAACATTTAGGACATTTTCGTCCTCCCTAGGCTTATTTTCGTGCAATTAGGGTTTTTAACCAATCTTGTGCATCCAATAGGTGTGTTTGTGTCATAAAATGAACATTTAGGTCATTTTCATCCTCCCTAGGCTTATTGTTGTCCAATTAGGGTTTTTAACCAATCTTGTGCATCCAATAGGTGTGTTTGTGTCATTGGATGAACATTTAGGTCATTTTCGTCCTCCCTAGGCTTATTCTTGTCCAATTAGGGTTTCTAACCAATCTTGTGCCTCCAATAGGTGTGTTTGTGTCATTGGATGAACATTTAGGTCATTTTCGTCCTCCCTAGTCTTATTCTTGTCCAATTAGGGTTTTAAGCTATCTTGTGCATCCAATAAGTTCATTTGTGTCATTGGATGAATAGTTAGGTCATTTTCGTCCTCCCTAGGCTTTTTCTTGTCCAATTAGGATTTCTAACCATTCTTGTGCATCGAATAGGTGTGTTTAGTCATTTGATGAACATTTAGGTTATTTTCGTCCTCCCTAGGCTTATTCTTGTCCAATTAGGGTTTTTAACCAATCTTGTGCATCCAATAAGTTCATTTGTGTCATTGGATTAACATTTAGGTCATTTTCGTCCTCCCTAGGCTTATTCTTGTCCAATTAGGGTTTCTAACCAATCTTGTGCATCCAATACGTGTGTTTGTGTCATTGGATGAACATTTAGGTCATTTTCGTCCTCCCTAGGCTTATTCTTGTCCAATTAGGGTTTCTAACCAATCTTGTGCATCCAATAGGTGTGTTTGTGTCATTGGATGAACATTTAGGTTATTTTTGTCCTCCCTAGTCTTATTCTTGTCCAATTAGGGTTTTAAGCAATCTTGTGCATCCAATAAGTTCATTTGTGTCATTGGATGAATAGTTAGGTCATTTTCGTCCTCCCTAGGCTTATTCTTGTCAAATTAGGGTTTCTAACCAATCTTGTGCATCCAATAGGTGTGTTTGTGTCATTGGATGAACATTTAGGTCATTTTCGTCCTCCGTAGGGTTATTCTTGTCCAATTAGGGTTTTTAACCAATCTTGTGCATCCAATAAGTTCATTTGTGTCATTGGATGAACATTTAGGTCATTTTCGTCCTCCCAAGGCTTATTCTTGTCCAATTAGGGTTTCTAACCAATCTTGTGCATCCAATAGGTGTGTTTGTGTCATTGGATGAACATTTAGGTCATTTTCGTCCTCCCTAGTCTTATTCTTGTCCAATTAGGGTTTTAAGCAATCTTGTGCATCCAATAAGTTCATTTGTGTCATTGGATGAATATCTAGGTCATTTTCATCCTCCCTAGGCTTATTCTTGTCCAATTAGGGTTTCTAAACAATCTTGTGAATCCAATAGGTGTGTTTGTGTCATTGGATGAACATTTAGGTCATTTTCGTCCTCCCTAGTCTTATTCTTGTCCAATTAGGGTTTTTAACCAATCTTGTGCATCCAATAGGTGTGTTTGTGTCATTGGATGAACATTTAGGTCATTTTCGTCCTCCCTAGGCTTATTCTTGTCCAATCAGGGTTTTTAACCAATCTTGTGCATCCAATAGGTGTGTTTAGTCATTTGATGAACATTTAGGTTATTTTCGTCCTCCCTAGGCTTATTCTTGTCCAATTAGGGTTTTTAACCAATCTTGTGCATCCAATAAGTTCATTTGTGTCATTGGATTAACATTTAGGTCATTTTTGTCCTCCCTAGGCTTATTCTTGTCCAATTAGGGTTTCTAACCAATCTTGTGCATCCAATAGGTGTGTTTGTGTCATTGGATGAACATTTAGGTTATTTTCGTCCTTCCTAGTCTTATTCTTGTCCAATTAGGGTTTTAAGCAATCTTGTGCATCCAATAAGTTTATTTGTGTCATTGGATGAATATTTAGGTCATTTTCATCCTCCCTAGGCTTATTCTTGTCCAATTAGGGTTTCTAACCAATCTTCCTCCCTAGGCATATTCTTGTCCAATTAGGGTTTCTAACCAATCTTGTGCATCCAATAGGTGTGTTTGTGTCATTGGATGAACATTTAGGTCATTTTCGTCCTCCCTAGTCTTATTCTTGTCCAATTAGGGTTTTCAGCAATCTTGTACATCCAATAAGTTCATTTGTGTCATTGGATGAATATTTAGGTCATTTTCATCCTCCCTAGGCATATTCTTGTCCAATTAGGGTTTCTTACCAATCTTGTGCATCCAATAGGTGTGTTTGTGTCATTGGATGAACATTTAGGTCATTTTCGACCTCCCTAGTCTTATTCTTGTCCAATTAGGGTTTTAAGCAATCTTGTGCATCCAATAAGTTCATTTGTGTCATTGGATGAATAGTTAGGCCATTTTCGTCCTCCCTAGGCTTATTCTTGTCAAATTAGGGTTTCTAACCAATCTTGTGCATCCAATAGGGGTGTTTGTGTCATTGGATGAACATTTAGGTTATTTTCGTCCTCCCTAGTCTTATTCTTGTCCAATTAGGGTTTTAAGCAATCTTGTGCATCCAATAAGTTCATTTGTGTCATTGGATGAATAGTTAGGTCATTTTCGTCCTCCCTAGGCTTATTCTTGTCAAATTAGGGTTTCTAACCAATCTTGTGCATCCAATAGGTGTGTTTGTGTCATTGGATGAACATTTAGGTCTTTTTCGTCCTCCCTAGGCTTATTCTTGTCCAATTAGGGTTTTTAACCAATCTTGTGCATCCAATAAGTTCATTTGTGTCATTGGGTGAACACTTAGGTCATTTTCGTCCTCCCTAGGCATATTCTTGTCCAATTAGGGTTTCTAACCAATCTTGTGCATCCAATAGGTGTGTTTGTGTCATTGGATGAACATTTAGGTCATTTTCGTCCTGCCTAGTCTTATTCTTGTCCAATTAGGGTTATAAGCAATCTTGTGCATCCAATAAGTTCATTTGTGTCATTGGATGAATAGTTAGGTCATTTTCGTCCTCCCTAGGCTTATTCTTGTCAAATTAGGGTTTCTAACCAATCTTGTGCATCCAATAGGTGTGTTTGTGTCATTGGATGAACATTTAGGTTATTTTCGTCCTCCCTAGTCTTATTCTTGTCCAATTAGGGTTTTAAGCAATCTTGTGCATCCAATAAGTTCATTTGTGTCATTGGATGAATAGTTAGGTCATTTTCGTCCTCCCTAGGCTTATTCTTGTCCAATTAGGGTTTCTAACCAATCTTGTGCATCCGATAGGTGTGTTTGTGTCATTAAATGAACATTTAGGTCATTTTCGTCCTCCCTAGTCTTATTCTTGTCCAATTAGGGTTTTAAGCAATCTTGTACATCCAATAAGTTCATTTGTGTCATTGGATGAATATTTAGGTCATTTTCATCCTCCCTAGGCATATTCTTGTCCAATTAGGGTTTCTAACCAATCTTGTGCATCCAATAGGTGTGTTTGTGTCATTGGATGAACATTTAGGTCATTTTCGTCCTCCCTAGTCTTATTCTTGTCCAATTAGGGTTTTAAGCAATCTTGTGAATCCAATAAGTTCATTTGTGTCACTGGATGAATAGTTAGGTCATTTCCGTCCTCCCTAGGCTTATTCTTGTCCAATTAGGGTTTCTAACCAATCTTGTGCATCCAATAAGTTCATTTGTGTCATTGGATAAACATTTAGGTCATTTTCGTCCTCCCTAGGCTTATTCTTTCCCAATTAGGGTTTCTAACCAATCTTGTGCATCCAATAGGTGTGTTTAGTCATTTGATGAACATTTAGGTTATTTTCGTCCTCCCTAGGCTTACTCTTGTCCAATTAGGGTTTTTAACCCATCTTGTGCATCCAATAAGTTCATTTGTGTCATTGGATGAACATTTAGGTCATTTTCGTCCTCCCTAGGCTTATTCTTTCCCAATTAGGGTTTCTAACCAATCTTGTGCATCCAATAGGTGTGTTTAGTCATTTGATGAACATTTAGGTTATTTTCGTCCTCCCTAGGCTTATTCTTGTCCAATCAGGGTTTTTAACCAATCTTGTGCATCCAATAAATTCATTTGTGTCATTAGATTAACATTTAGGTCATTTTCGTCCTCCCTAGGCTTATTCTTGTCCAATTAGGGTTTCTAACCAATCTTGTGCATCCAATAGGTGTGTTTGTGTCATTGGATGAACATTTAGGTCATTTTCGTCCTCCCTAGTCTTATTCTTGTCCAATTAGGGTTTTAAGCAATCTTGTACATCCAATAAGTTCATTTGTGTCATTGGATGAACATTTAGGTCATTTTCATCCTCCCTAGGCATATTCTTGTCCAATTAGGGTTTTAAGCAATCTTGTGCATCCAATAAGTTCAATTGTGTCATTGGATGAACATTTAGGTCATTTTCGTCCTCCCTAGGCTTATTCTTGTCCAATTATGGTTTTTAACCAATCTTGTGCATCCAATAAGTTCATTTGTGTCATTGGATTAACATTTAGGTCATTTTAGTCCTCCCTAGGCTTATTCTTGTCCAATTAGGATTTCTAACCAATCTTGTGCATCCAATAGGTGTGTTTGTGACATTGGATGAACATTGAGGTCATTTTCATCCCCCCTAGGCTTATTCTTGTCCCATTAGGGTTTTTAACCAATCTTGTGCATCAAATAAGTTCAATTGTGTCATTGGATGAACATTTAGGTTATTTTCGTCCTCCCTAGTCTTATTCTTGTCCAATTAGGGTTTTAAGCAATCTTGTGCATCCAATAAGTTCATTTGTGTCATTGGATGAATAGTTAGGTCATTTTCGTCCTCCCTAGGCTTATTCTTGTCAAATTAGGGTTTCTAACCAATCTTGTGCATCCAATAGGTGTGTTTGTGTCATTGGATGAACATTTAGGATATTTTCGTCCTCCCTAGTCTTATTCTTGTCCAATTAGGGTTTTAAGCAATCTTGTGAATCCAATAAGTTCATTTGTGTCATTGGATGAATAGTTAGGTCATTTTCGTCCTCCCTAGGCTTATTCTTGTCTAATTATGGTTTCTAACCAATCGTGTGCATCCAATAGGTGTGTTTGTGTCATTGGATGAACATTTAGGTCATTTTCGTCCTCCCTAGGCTTATTCTTGTCCAATTAGGGTTTCTAAACAATCTTGTGCATCCAATAGGTTTGTTTGTGTAATTGGATGAACATTTAGGTCATTTTCGTCCTCCCTAGGCTTATTCTTGTCCAATAAGGGTTTTTAACCAATCTTGTGCATCCAATAAGTTCATTTGTGTCATTGGATTAACATTTAGATCATTTTCGTCCACCCTAGGCTTATTCTTGTCCAATTAGGGTTTTTAACCAATATTGTGCATCCAATAGGTGTGTTTGTGTCATTGGATGAACATTTAGGTCATTTCCGTCCTCCCTAGGCTTATTCTTGTCCAATTAGGGTTTCTAACCAATCTTGTGCATCCAATAGGTGTGTTTGTGTCATTGGATGAACATTTAGGTCATTTTCGTCCTCCCTAGGCTTATTCTTGTCCAAATAGGGTTTTTAACCAATCTTGTGCATCCAATAAGTTCATTTGTGTCATTGGGTGAACATTTAGGTCATTTTCGTCCTCCCAAGGCTTATTCTTGTCCAATTAGGGTTTCTAAACAATCTTGTGCATCCAATAGGTATGTTTGTGTCATTGGAGGAACATTTAGGTCATTTTCGTCCTCCCTAGGCTTATTCTTGTCCAATTAGGGTTTTTAACCAATCTTGTGCATCCAATAGGTGTGTTTGTGTCATTGGATGAACATTTAGGTCATTTTCGTCCTCCCTAGGCTTATTCTTGTACAATTAGGGTTTTTAACCAATCTTGTGCATCCAATAAGTTCATTTGTGTCATTGGATTAACATTTAGGTCATTTTCGTCCTCCCTAGGCTTATTCTTGTCCAATTAGGGTTTCTAACCAATCTTGTGCATCCAATAGGTGTGTTTGTGTCATTGGATGAACATTTAGGTCATTTTCGTCCTCCCTAGGCTTATTCTTGTCCAATTAGGGTTTTTAACCAATCTTGTGCATCCAATAAGTTCATTTGTGTCTTTGGGTGAACATTTAGGTCATTTTCGTCCTTCCTAGGCTTATTATTGTCCAATTAGGGTTTCTAACCAATCTTGTGCATCCAATAGGTGTGTTTAGTCATTTGATGAACATTTAGGTTATTTTCGTCCTCCCTAGGCTTATTCTTGTCCAATTAGGGTTTTTAACCAATCTTGTGCATCCAATAAGTTCATTTGTGTCATTGGATTAACATTTAGGTCATTTTCGTCCTCCCTAGGCTTATTCTTGTCCAATTAGGGTTTCTAACCAATCTTGTGCATCCAATAGGTGTGTTTGTGTCATTGGATGAACATTTAGGTCATTTCGTCCTCCCTAGGCTTATTCTTTTCCAATTAAGGTTTTTAACCAATCTTGTGCATCCAATGAGTTCATTTGTGTCATTAGATGAATAGTTAGGTCATTTTCGTCCTCCCTAGGCTTATTCTTGTCAAATTAGGGTTTCTAACCAATCGTGTGCATCGAATAGGTGTGTTTGTGTCATTGGATGAACATTTAGGTCATTTTCTTCCTCCCTAGGCTTATTCTTGTCCAATTAGGGTTTTTAACCAATCTTGTGCATCCAATAAGTTCATTTGTGTCATTGGATGAACATTTAGGTCATTTTCATCCTCCCTAGGCTTATTCTTGTCCAATTAGGGTTTTTAACCAATCTTGTGCTTCCAATAAGTTCATTTGTGTCATTGGATTAACAATTAGGTCATTTTTGTCCTCCCTAGGCTTATTCTTGTCCAATTAGGGTTTTTAACCAATCTTGTGCATCCAATAGGTGTGTTTGTGTCATTGGATGAACATTTAGGTCATTTTAATCCTCCCTAGGCTTATTCTTGTCCAATTAGGGTTTCTAACCAATCTTGTGCATCCAATAGGTGTGTTTGTGTCATTGGATGAACATTTAGGTCATTTTCGTCCTCCCAAGGCTTATTCTTGTCCAATTAGGGTTTCTAACCAATCTTGTGCATCCAATAGGTGTGTTTGTGTCATTGGATGAACATTTAGGTCATTTTCGTCCTCCCTAGGCTTATTCTTGTCCAATTAGGGTTTTTAACCAATCTTGTGCATCCAATAAGTTCATTTGTGTCATTGGATTAACATTTAGGTCATTTTCGTCCTCCCTAGGCTTATTCTTGTCCAATTAGGGTTTCTAACCAATCTTGTGCATCCAATTGGTGTGTTTAGTCATTTGATGAACATTTAGGTCATTTTCATCCTCCCTAGGCTTATTCTTGTCTAATTAGGGTTTTTAACCAATCTTGTGCATCCAATAAGTTCATTTGTGTCATTGGGTGAACATTTAGGTCATTTTCGTCCTCCCTAGGCTTATTCTTGTCCAATTAGGGTTTCTAACCAATCTTGTGCATCCAATAGGTGTGTTTGTGTCATTGGATAAACATTTAGGTCATTTTCGTCCTCCCTATGCTTATTCTTGTCCAATTAGGGTTTTAACCAATCTTGGGCATCCAATAGGTGTGTTTGTGTCATTGGATGAACATTTAGCTCATTTTCGTCCTCCCTAGGCTTATTCTTGTCCAATTAGGGTTTTTAACCAATCTTGTGCATCCAATAAGTTCATTTGTGTCATTGGATTAACATTTAGGTCATTTTCGTCCTCCCTAGGCTTATTCTTGTCCAATTAGGGTTTCTAACCAATCTTGTGCATCCAATAGGTGTGTTTGTGTCATTGGATGAACATTTAGGTCATTTTCGTCCTCCCTAGGCTTATTCTTGTCCAATTAGGGTTTTTAACCAATCTTGTGCCTCCAATAAGTTCGTTTGTGTCATTGGATTAACATTTAGGTCATTTTCGTCCTTCCTAGGCTTATTCTTGACCAATTAGGGTTTTTAACCAATCTTGTGCATCCAATAAGTTCATTTGTGTCATTGGATTAACATTTAGGTCATTTTCGTCCTCCCTAGGCTTATTCTTGTCCAATTAGGGTTTCTAACCAATCTTGTGCATCCAATAGGTGTGTTTGTGTCATTGGATGAACATTTAGGTCATTTTCGTCCTCCCTAGTCTTATTCTTGTCCAATTAGGGTTTTTAATCAATCTTGTTCATCCAATAAGTTCATTTGTGTCATTGGATGAACATTTAGGTCATTTTCGTCCTCCCTATGCTTATTCTTGTCCAATTAGTGTTTTTAACCAATCTTATGCATCCAATAGGTGTGTTTGTGTCATTGGATGAACATTTAGGTCATTTTCGTCCTCCATAGGCTTATTCTTGTCCAATTAGGGTTTTTAACCAATCTAGTGCATCCAATAAGTTCATTTGTGTCATTGGGTGAACATTTAGGTCATTTTCGTCCTCCCTAGGCTTATTCTTGTCCAATTAGGGTTTTTAACCAATCTTGTGCATCCAATATGTTCATTTGTGTCATTGGATGAACATTTAGGTCATTTTCGTCCTCCCTATGCTTAATCTTGTCAAATTAGGGTTTCTAACCAATCGTGTGCATCCAATAGGTGTGTTTGTGTCATTGGATGAACATTTAGGTCATTTTCGTCCTCCCTAGGCTTATTTTTGTCCAATTAGGGTTTTTAACCAATCTTGTGCATCCAATAAGTTCAATTGTGTCATTGGATGAACATTTAGGTCATTTTCGTCCTCCCTAGGCTTATTCTTGTCCAATTACGGTTTTTAACCTATCTTGTGCATCCAATAAGTTCATTTCTGTCATTGGATTAACATTTAGGTTATTTTCGTCCTCCCTAGGCTTATTCTTGTCCAATTAGGGTTTCTAACCAATCTTGTGCATCCAATAGGTGTGTTTGTGACATTGGATGAACATTTAGGTCATTTTCGTCCCCCTAGGCTTATTCTTGTCCCATTAGGGTTTTTAACCAATCTTGTGCATCCAATAAGTTCAATTGTGTCATTGGATGAATATTTAGGTCATTTTCGTCTTCCCTAGGCTTATTCTTGTCCAATTAGGGTTTTTAACCAATCTTGTGCATCTAATATGTTCATTTGTGTCATTGGATGAACATTTAGGTCATTTTCGTCCTCCCTAGGCTTATTCTTGTCCAATTAGGGTTTCTAACCAATCTTGTGCATCCAATAGGTGTGTTTGTGTCATTGGATGAACATTTAGGTCATTTTCGTCCTCCCTAGTCTTATTCTTGTCCAATTAGGGTTTTTAACAAATCTTGTGCATCCAATAAGTTCATTTGTGTCATTGGATGAACATTTAGGTCATTTTCGTCCTCCCTAGGCTTATTCTTGTCCAATTAGGGTTTTTAACCAATCTTGTGCATCCAATAAGTGTATTTGTGTCATTGGATGAACATTTAGGTCATTTTCGTCCTCCCAAGGCTTATTCTTGTCCAATTAGGGTTTCTAACCAATCTTGTGCATCCAATAGGTGTGTTTGTGTCATTGGATGAACATTTAGGTCATTTTCGTCCTCCCTAGGCTTATTCTTGTCCAATTAGGTTTTTAACCAATCTTGTGCATCCAATAAGTTCATTTGTGTCATTGGATGAACATTTAGGTCATTTTCATCCTCCCTAGGCTTATTCTTGTCCAATTAGGGTTTTTAACCAAATTTGTGCATCCAATAGGTGTGTTTGTGTCATTGGATGAACATTTAGGTCATTTTCGTCCTCCCTAGTCTTATTCTTGTCCAATTAGGGTTTTAAGCAATCTTGTGCATCCAATAAGTTCATTTGTGTCATTGGATGAACATTTATGTCATTTTCATCCTCCCAAAGCTTATTCTTGTCCAACTAGGGTTTTTAACCAATCTTGTGCATCCAATAGGTGTGTTTGTGTAATTGGATGAACATTTAGGTCATTTTCGTCCTCCCTAGTCTTATTCTTGTCCAATTAGGGTTTTAAGCAATCTTGTGCATCCAATAAGTTCATTTGTGTCATTGGATGAACATTTAGGTCATTTTCGTCCTCCCTAGGCTTATTCTTGTCCAATTAGGGTTTCTAACCAATCTTGTGCATCCAATAGGTGTGTTTGTGTCATTGGATGAACATTTAGGTCATTTTCGTCCTCCCTAGTCTTATTCTTGTCCAATTAGGGTTTTAAGCAATCTTGTGCATCCAATAAGTTCATTTGTGTCATTGGATGAATATTTAGGTCATTTTCGACCTTCCTAGGCTTATTCTTGTCCAATTAGGGTTTCTAACCAATCTTGTGCATCCAATATGTGTGTTTGTGTCTTTGGATGAACATTTATGTCATTTTCGTCCTCCCTAGGCTTATTCTTGTCCAATTAGGGTTTTTAACCAATCTTGTGCATCCAATAAGTTCATTTGTGTCATTGGATTAACATTTAGGTCATTTTCGTCCTTCCTAGGGTTATTCTTGTCCAATTAGGGTTTCTAACCAATCTTGTGCATCCAATAGGTGTGTTTGTGTCATTGGATGAACATTTAGGTCATTTTCGTCCTCCCTAGGCTTATTCTTGTCCAATTAGGGTTTTTAACCAATCTTGTGCATCCAATAAGTTCATTTGTGTCATTGGATGAATAGTTAGGTCATTTTCGTCCTCCCTAGGCTTATTCTTGTCCAATTAGGGTTTCTAACCAATCTTGTGCATCCAATAGGTGTCTTTGTGTCATTGGATGAACATTTAGGTCATTTTCGTCCTCCCTAGGCTTATTCTTGTCCAATTAGGGTTTTTAACCAATCTTGTGCCTCCAAAAAGTTCATTTGTGTCATTGGATTAACATTTAGGTCATTTTCATCCTTCCTAGGCTTATTCTTGACCAATTAGGGTTTTTAACCAATCTTGTGCATCCAATAAGTTCATTTGTGTCATTGGATTAACATTTAGGTCATTTTCGTCCTCCCTAGGCTTATTCTTGTCCAATTAGGGTTTCTAACCAATCTTGTGCATCCAATAGGTGTGTTTGTGTCATTGGATGAACATTTAGGTCATTTTCGTCCTCCCTAGTCTTATTCTTGTCCAATTAGGGTTTTAAGCAATCTTGTGCATCCAATAAGTTCATTTGTGTCATTGGATTAACATTTAGGTCATTTTCGTCCACCCTATGCTTATTCTTGTCCAATTAGGGTTTTTAACCAATCATGTGCATCCAATAAGTTCATTTGTGTCATTGGATGAACATTTAGGTTATTTTCGTCCTCCCTAGTCTTATTCTTGTCCAATTAGGGTTTTAAGCAATCTTGTGCATCCAATAAGTTCATTTGTGTCATTGGATGAATAGTTAGGTCATTTTCGTCCTCCATAGGCTTATTCTTGTCAAATTAGGGTTTCTAACCAATCGTGTGCATCCAATAGGTGTGTTTGTGTCATTGGATGAACATTTAGGTCATTTTCGTCCTCCCTCGACTTATTCTTGTCCAATTAGGGTTTTTAACCAATCTTGTTCATCCAATAAGTTCATTTGTGTCATTGGATTAACATTTAGGTCATTTTCGTCCTTCCTAGGCTTATTCTTGTCCAATTAGGATTTCTAACCAATCTTGTGCATCCAATAGGTGTGTTTGTGTCATTGGATGAACATTTAGGTCATTTTCGTCCTCCCTAGGCTTATTCTTGTCCAATTAGGGTTTTTAACCAATCTTGTGCATCCAATAAGTTCATTTGTGTCATTGGATTAACATTTAGATCATTTTCGTCCACCCTAGGCTTATTCTTGTCCAATTAGGGTTTTTAACCAATATTGTGCATCCAATAGGTGTGTTTGTGTCATTGGATGAACATTTAGGTCATTTCCGTCCTCCCTAGGCTTATTCTTGTCCAATTAGGGTTTCTAACCAATCTTGTGCATCCAATAGGTGTGTTTGTGTCATTGGATAAACATTTAGGTCATTTTCGTCCTCCCTATGCTTATTCTTGTCCAATTAGGGTTTTAACCAATCTTGGGCATCCAATAGGTGTGTTTGTGTCATTGGATGAACATTTAGGTCATTTTCGTCCTCCCTAGGCTTATTCTTGTCCAATTAGGGTTTTTAACCAATCTTGTGCATCCAATAAGTTCATTTGTGTCATTGGATTAACACTTAGGTCATTTTCGTCCTCCCTAGGCTTATTCTTGTCCAATTAGGGTTTCTAACCAATCTTGTGCATCCAATAGGTGTGTTTGTGTCATTGGATGAACATTTAGGTCATTTTCGTCCTCCCTAGTCTTATTCTTGTCCAATTAGGGTTTTCAGCAATCTTGTACATCCAATAAGTTCATTTGTGTCATTGGATGAATATTTAGGTCATTTTCATCCTCCCTAGGCATATTCTTGTCCAATTAGGGTTTCTTACCAATCTTGTGCATCCAATAGGTGTGTTTGTGTCATTGGATGAACATTTAGGTCATTTTCGTCCTCCCTAGTCTTATTCTTGTCCAATTAGGGTTTTAAGCAATCTTGTGCATCCAATAAGTTCATTTGTGTCATTGGATGAATAGTTAGGTCATTTTCGTCCTCCCTAGGCTTATTCTTGTCAAATTAGGGTTTCTAACCAATCTTGTGCATCCAATAGGTGTGTTTGTGTCATTGGATGAACATTTAGGTCATTTTCGTCCATCCTAGGCTTATTCTTGTCCAATTAGGGTTTTTAACCAATCTTGTGCATCCAATAAGTTCATTTGTGTCATTGGATGAACATTTAGGTCATTTTCGTCATCCCAAGGCTTATTCTTGTCCAATTAGGGTTTCTAACCAATCTTGTGCATCCAATAGGTGTGTTTGTGTCATTGGATGAACATTTAGGTCATTTTCGTCCTCCCTAGTCTTATTCTTGTCCAATTAGGGTTTTAAGCAATCTTGTGCATCCAATAAGTTCATTTGTGTCATTGGATGAATAGTTAGGTCATTTTCGTCCTCCGTAGGCTTATTCTTGTCAAATTAGGGTTTCTAACCAATCTTGTTCATTTAATAGGTGTGTTTGTGTCATTGGATGAATATTTAGGTTATTTTCGTCCTCCCTAGTCTTATTCTTGTCCAATTAGGGTTTTAAGCAATCTTGTGCATCCAATAAGTTCATTTGTGTCATTGGATGAATAGTTAGGTCATTTTCGTCCTCCCTAGGCTTATTCTTGTCAAATTAGGGTTTCTAACCAATCGTGTGCATCCAATAGGTGTGTTTGTGTCATTGGATGAACATTTAGGTCATTTTCGTCCTCCCTAGGCTTATTCTTGTCCAATTTGGGTTTATGACCAATCTTGTGCATCCAATAGGGGTGTTTGTGTCATTGGATGAACATTTAGGTTATTTTCGTCCTCCCTAGTCTTATTCTTGTCCAATTAGGGTTTTAAGCAATCTTGTGCATCCAATAAGTTCATTTGTGTCATTGGATGAATAGTTAGGTCATTTTCGTCCTCCCTAGGCTTATTCTTGTCAAATTAGGGTTTCTAACCAATCTTGTGCATCCAATAGGTGTGTTTGTGTCATTGGATGAACATTTAGGTTATTTTCGTCCTCCCTAGTCTTATTCTTGTCCAATTAGGGTTTTAAGCAATCATGTGCATCCAATAAGTTCATTTGTGTCATTGGATGAATAGTTAGGTCATTTTCGTCCTCCCTAGGCTTATTCTTGTCAAATAAGGGTTTCTAACCAATCTTGTGCATCCAATAGGTGTGTTTGTGTCATTGGATGAACATTTAGGTTATTTTCGTCCTCCCTAGTCTTATTCTTGTCCAATTAGGGTTTTAAGCAATCTTGTGAATCCAATAAGTTCATTTGTGTCATTGGATGAATAGTTAGGTCATTTTCGTCCTCCCTAGGCTTATTCTTGTCAAATTAGGGTTTCTAACCAATCGTGTGCATCTAATAGGTGTGTTTGTGTCATTGGATGAACATTTAGGTTATTTTCGTCCTCCCTAGTCTTATTCTTGTCCAATTAGGGTTTTAAGCAATCTTGTGCATCCAATAAGTTCATTTGTGTCATTGGATGAATAGTTAGGTCATTTTCGTCCTCCCTATGCTTATTCTTGTCAAATTAGGGTTTGTAACCAATCTTGTGCATCCAATAGGTGTGTTTGTGTCATTGGATGAACATTTAGGTTATTTTCGTCCTCCCTAGTCTTATTCTTGTCCAATTAGGGTTTTAAGCAATCTTGTGCATCCAATAAGTTCATTTGTGTCATTGGATGAATAGTTAGGTCATTTTCGTCCTCCCTAGGCTTATTCTTGTCAAATTAGGGTTTCTAACCAATCGTGTGCATCCAATAGGTGTGTTTGTGTCATTGGATGAACATTTAGGTCATTTTCGTCCTCCCTAGGCTTATTCTTGTCCAGTTAGGGTTTTTAACCAATCTTGTGCATCCAATAGGTGTGTTTTTGTCATTGGATGAACATTTAGGTCATTTTCGTCCTCCCTAGGCTTATTCTTGTCCAATTAGGGTTTCTAACCAATCTTGTGCATCCAATAGGTGTGTTTAGTCATTTGATGAACATTTAGGTTATTTTCGTCCTCCCTAGGCTTATTCTTGTCCAATTAGGGTTTTTAACCAATCTTGTGCATCCAATAAGTTCATTTGTGTCATTGGATTAACATTTAGGTCATTTTTGTCCTCCCTAGGCTTATTCTTGTCCAATAAGGGTTTCTAACCAATCTTGTGCATCCAATAGGTGTGTTTGTGTCATTGGATGAACATTTAGGTCATTTTCGTCCTCCCTAGGCTTATTCTTGTCCAATTAGGGTTTTTAACCAATCTTGTGCATCCAATAGGTGTGTTTGTGTCATTGGATGAATATTTAGGTCATTTTCATCCTCCCTAGGCATATTCTTGTCCAATTAGGGTTTCTAACCAATCTTGTGCATCCAATAGGTGTGTTTGTGTCATTGGATGAACATTTAGGTCATTTTCGTCCTCCCTAGTCTTATTCTTGTCCAATTAGGGTTTTAAGCAATCTTGTGCATCCAATAAGTTCATTTGTGTCATTGGATGAATATTTAGGTCATTTTCGTCCTCCCTAAGCTTATTCTTATCCAATTAGGGTTTCTAAACAATCTTGTGCATCCAATAGGTGTGTTTTTGTCATTGGATGAACATTTAGGTTACTTTCGTCCTCCCTAGGCTTATTCTTGTGCAATTAGGGTTTTAAGCAATCTTGTGCATCCAATAAGTTGATTTGTGTCATTGGATTAACATTTAGGTCATTTTCGTCCTCCCTAGGCTTATTCTTGTCCAATTAGGGTTTCTAACCAATCTTGTGCATCCAATAGGTGTGTTTGTGTCATTGGATGAACATTTAGGTCATTTTCGTCCTCCCTAGTCTTATTCTTGTCCAATTAGGGTTTTAAGCAATCTTGTGCATCCAATAAGTTCATTTGTGTCATTGGATGAATATTTAGGTCATTTTCGTCCTCCCTAGGCTTATTCTTGTCCAATTAGGGTTTCTAACCAATCTTGTGCATCCAATAGGTGTGTTTGTGTCATTGGATGAACATTTAGGTCATTTTCGTGCTCCCTATGCTTATTCTTGTCCAATTAGGGTTTTTAACCAATCTTGTGCATCCAATAGGTGTGTTTGTGTCATTGGATGAACATTTAGGTCATTTTCGTCCTCCCTAGGCTTATTCTTGTCCAATTAGGGTTTTTAACCAATCTTGTGCATCCAATAAGTTCATTTGTGTCATTGGATTAACATTTAGATCATTTTCGTCCACCCTAGGCTTATTCTTGTCCAATTAGGGTTTTTAACCAATATTGTGCATCCAATAGGTGTGTTTGTGTCATTGGATGAACATTTAGGTCATTTCCGTCCTCCCTAGGCTTATTCTTGTCCAATTAGGGTTTCTAACCAATCTTGTGCATCCAATAGGTGTGTTTGTGTCATTGGATAAACATTTAGGTCATTTTCGTCCTCCCTATGCTTATTCTTGTCCAATTAGGGTTTTAACCAATCTTGGGCATCCAATAGGTGTGTTTGTGTCATTGGATGAACATTTAGGTCATTTTCGTCCTCCCTAGGCTTATTCTTGTCCAATTAGGGTTTTTAACCAATCTTGTGCATCCAATAAGTTCATTTGTGTCATTGGATTAACACTTAGGTCATTTTCGTCCTCCCTAGGCTTATTCTTGTCCAATTAGGGTTTCTAACCAATCTTGTGCATCCAATAGGTGTGTTTGTGTCATTGGATGAACATTTAGGTCATTTTCGTCCTCCCTAGTCTTATTCTTGTCCAATTAGGGTTTTCAGCAATCTTGTACATCCAATAAGTTCATTTGTGTCATTGGATGAATATTTAGGTCATTTTCATCCTCCCTAGGCATATTCTTGTCCAATTAGGGTTTCTTACCAATCTTGTGCATCCAATAGGTGTGTTTGTGTCATTGGATGAACATTTAGGTCATTTTCGACCTCCCTAGTCTTATTCTTGTCCAATTAGGGTTTTAAGCAATCTTGTGCATCCAATAAGTTCATTTGTGTCATTGGATGAATAGTTAGGCCATTTTCGTCCTCCCTAGGCTTATTCTTGTCAAATTAGGGTTTCTAACCAATCTTGTGCATCCAATAGGGGTGTTTGTGTCATTGGATGAACATTTAGGTTATTTTCGTCCTCCCTAGTCTTATTCTTGTCCAATTAGGGTTTTAAGCAATCTTGTGCATCCAATAAGTTCATTTGTGTCATTGGATGAATAGTTAGGTCATTTTCGTCCTCCCTAGGCTTATTCTTGTCAAATTAGGGTTTCTAACCAATCTTGTGCATCCAATAGGTGTGTTTGTGTCATTGGATGAACATTAAGGTTATTTTCGTCCTCCCTAGTCTTATTCTTGTCCAATTAGGGTTTTAAGCAATCTTGTGCATCCAATAAGTTCATTTGTGTCATTGGATGAATAGTTAGGTCATTTTCGTCCTCCCTAGGCTTATTCTTGTCAAATTAGGGTTTCTAACCAATCTTGTGCATCCAATAGGTGTGTTTGTGTCATTGGATGAACATTTAGGTTATTTTCGTCCTCCCTAGTCTTATTCTTGTCCAATTAGGGTTTTAAGCAATCTTGTGAATCCAATAAGTTCATTTGTGTCATTGGATGAATAGTTAGGTCATTTTCGTCCTCCCTAGGCTTATTCTTGTCTAATTAGGGTTTCTAACCAATCGTGTGCGTCCAATAGGTGTGTTTGTGTCATTGGATGAACATTTAGGTCATTTTCTTCCTCCCTAGGCTTATTCTTGTCCAATTAGGGTTTCTAAACAATCTTGTGCATCCAATAGGTGTGTTTGTGTCATTGGATGAACATTTAGGTCATTTTCGTCCTCCCTAGGCTTATTCTTGTCCAATTAGGGTTTTTAACCAATCTTGTGCATCCAATAAGTTCATTTGTGTCATTGGATTAACATTTAGGTCATTTTCGTCCTCCCTAGGCTTATGCTTGTCCAATTAGGATTTCTAACCAATCTTGTGCATCCAATAGGTGTGTTTGTGTCATTGGATGAACATTTAGGTTATTATCGTCCTCCCTTGTCTTATTCTTGTCAAATTAGGGTTTTAAGCAATCTTGTGCATCCAATAAGTTCATTTGTGTCATTGGATTAACATTTAGGTCATTTTCGTCCTCCCTAGGCTTATTCTTGTCCAATTAGGGTTTCTAACCAATCTTGTGCATCCAATAGGTGTGTTTGTGTCATTGGATGAACATTTAGGTCATTTTCGTCCTCCCTAGGCTTATTCTTGTCCAATTAGGGTTTTTAACCAATCTTGTGCATCCAATAAATTCATTTGTGTCATTGGATGAACATTTAGGTCATTTTCGTCTTCCCAAGGCTTATTCTTGTCCAATTAGGGTTTCTAACCAATCTTGTGCATCCAATAGGTGTGTTTGTGTCATTGGATGAACATTTAGGTTATTATCGTCCTCCCTAGTCTTATTCTTGTCAAATTAGGGTTTTAAGCAATCTTGTGCATCCAATAAGTTCATTTGTGTCATTGGATTAACATTTAGGTCATTTTCGTCCTCCCTAGGCTTATTCTTGTCCAATTAGGGTTTCTAACCAATCTTGTGCATCCAATAGGTGTGTTTGTGTCATTGGATGAACATTTAGGTCATTTTCGTCCTCCCTAGGCTTATTTTTGTCCAATTAGGGTTTTTAACCAATCTTGTGCATCCAATAAGTTCAATTGTGTCATTGGATGAACATTTAGGTCATTTTCGTTCCCCTAGGCTTATTCTTGTCCAATTACGGTTTTTAACCTATCTTGTGCATCCAATAAGTTCATTTGTGTCATTGGATTAACATTTAGGTTATTTTCGTCCTCCCTAGGCTTATTCTTGTCCAATTAGGGTTTCTAACCAATCTTGTGCATCCAATAGGTGTGTTTGTGACATTGGATGAACATTTAGGTCATTTTCGTCCCCCTAGGCTTATTCTTGTCCCATTAGGGTTTTTAACCAATCTTGTGCATCCAATAAGTTCAATTGTGTCATTGGATGAATATTTAGGTCATTTTCGTCTTCCCTAGGCTTATTCTTGTCCAATTAGGGTTTTTAACCAATCTTGTGCATCTAATATGTTCATTTGTGTCATTGGATGAACATTTAGGTCATTTTCGTCCTCCCTAGGCTTATTCTTGTCCAATTAGGGTTTCTAACCAATCTTGTGCATCCAATAGGTGTGTTTGTGTCATTGGATGAACATTTAGGTCATTTTCGTCCTCCCTAGTCTTATTCTTGTCCAATTAGGGTTTTAAGCAATCTTGTGCATCCAATAAGTTCATGTGTGTCATTGCATGAACATTTAGGACATTTTCGTCCTCCCTAGGCTTATTTTCGTGCAATTAGGGTTTTTAACCAATCTTGTGCATCCAATAGGTGTGTTTGTGTCATAAAATGAACATTTAGGTCATTTTCATCCTCCCTAGGCTTATTGTTGTCCAATTAGGGTTTTTAACCAATCTTGTGCATCCAATAGGTGTGTTTGTGTCATTGGATGAACATTTAGGTCATTTTCGTCCTCCCTAGGCTTATTCTTGTCCAATTAGGGTTTCTAAACAATCTTGTGCATCCAGTAGGTTTGTTTAGTCATTTGATGAACATTTAGGTTATTTTCGTCCTCCCTAGGCTTATTCTTGTCCAATTAGGGTTTTTAACCAATCTTGTGCATCCAATAAGTTCATTTGTGTCATTGGATTAACATTTAGGTCATTTTCGTCCTCCCTAGGCTTATTCTTGTCCAATTAGGGTTTCTAACCAATCTTGTGCATCCATTAGGTGTCTTTGTGTCATTGGATGAACATTTAGGTCATTTTCGTCCTCCCTAGGCTTATTCTTGTCCAATTAGGGTTTTTAACCAATCTAGTGCATCCAATAAGTTCATTTGTGTCATTGGGTGAACATTTAGGTCATTTTCGTCCTCCCTAGGCTTATTCTTGTCCAATTAGGGTTTTTAACCAATCTTGTGCATCCAATAGGTGTGTTTGTGTCATTGGATTAACATTTAGGTCATTTTCGTCCTCCCTAGGCTTGTTCTTGTCCAATTAGGGTTTTTAACCAATCTTGTGCATCCAATAGGTGTGTTTGTGTCATTGGATGATCAATTAGGTCATTTTCGTCCTCCCTAGGCTTATTCTTGTCCAATTAGGGTTTTTAACCAATCTTGTGCATCCAATAACTTTGTTTGTGTCATTGAATTAATTTTTAGGTCATTTTCCTCCTCCCTAGGCATATTCTTGTCCAATTAGGGTTTTTAACCAATCTTGTGCATCCAATAGGTGTGTTTGTGTCATTGGATGATCAATTAGGTCATTTTCGTCCTCCCTAGGCTTATTCTTGTCCAATTAGGGTTTTTAACCAATCTTGTGCATCCAATAAGTTCATTTCTGTCATTGGATTAACATTTAGGTCATTTTCGTCCTTCCTAGTCATATTCTTGTCCAATTAGGGTTTTTAACCAATCTTGTGCTTCCAATAGGTGTGTTTGTGACATTGGATGATCAATTAGGTCATTTTCGTCCTCCCTAAGCTTATTCTAGTCCAATTAGGGTTTTTAACCAATGTTGTGCATCCAATAGGTGTGTTTGTGTCATTGGATTAACATTTAGGTCATTTTCGTCCTCCCTAGGCTTGTTCTTGTCCAATTAGGGTTTTTAACCAATCTTGTGCATCCAATAGGTGTGTTTGTGTCATTGGATGATCAATTAGGTCATTTTCGTCCTCCCTAGGCTTATTCTTGTCCAATTAGGGTTTTTAACCAATCTTGTGCATCCAAGAAGTTGAGTTGTGTCATTGGATTAACATTTAGGTCATTTTTCGTCCTCCCTAGGCTTATTCTTGTCCAATTAGGGTTTTTAACCAATCTTGTGCATCCAATAAGTTCATTTGTGTCATTGGATTAACATTTAGGTCATTTTCGTCCTCCCTAGGCTTATTCTTGTCCAATTAGGGTTTCTAACCAATCTTGTGCATCCAATAGGTGTGTTTCTGTCATTGGATGAACATTTAGGTCATTTTCGTCCTCCCTAGGCTTATTCTTGTCCAATTAGGGTTTTTAACCAATCTTGTGCATCCAATAAGTTCATTTTGTCATTGGATTAACATTTAGGTCATTTTCGTCCTCCCTAGGCTTATTCTTGTCCAATTAGGGTTTCTAACCAATCTTGTGCATCCAATAGGTGTGTTTGTGTCATTGGATGAACATTTAGGTCATTTTCGTCCTCCCTAGGCTTATTCTTGTCCAATTAGGGTTTTTAACCAATCTTGTGCATCCAATAAGTTCATTTGTGTCATTGGGTGAACATTTAGGTCATTTTCGTCCTTCCTAGGCTTATTCTTGTCCAATTAGGGTTTCTAACCAATCTTGTGCATCCAATAGGTGTGTTTAGTCATTTGATGAACATTTAGGTTATTTTCGTCCTCCCTCGGCTTATTCTTGTCCAACTAGGGTTTTTAACCAATCTTGTGCATCCAATAAGTTCATTTGTGTCATTGGATTAACATTTAGGTCATTTTCGTCCTCCCTAGGCTTATTCTTGTCCAATTAGGGTTTCTAACCAATCTTGTGCATCCAATAGGTGTGTTTGTGTCATTGGATGAACATTTAGGTCATTTTCGTCCTCCCTAGGCTTATTCTTGTCCAATTAGGGTTTTTAACCAATCTTGTGCATCCAATAAGTTCATTTGTGTCATTGGGTGAACATTTAGGTCATTTTCGTCCTCCCTAGGCTTATTCTTGTGCAATTAGGGTTTCTAACCAATCTTGTGCATCCAATAGGTGTGTTTAGTCATTTGATGAATATTTAGGTTATTTTCGTCCTCCCTAGGCATATTCTTGTCCAATTAGGGTTTCTAACCAATCTTGTGCATCCAATAGCTGTGTTTGTGTCATTGGATGAACATTTAGGTCATTTTCGTCCTCCCTAGTCTTATTCTTGTCCAATTAGGGTTTTAAGCAATCTTGTGCATCCAATAAGTTCATTTGTGTCATTGGATGAATAGTTAGGTCATTTTCGTCCTCCCTAGGCTTATTCTTGTCAAATTAGGGTTTCTAACCAATCTTGTACATCCAATAGGTGTGTTTGTGTCATTGGATGAATATTTAGGTTATTTTCGTCCTCCCTAGTCTTATTCTTGTCCAATTAGGGTTTTAAGCAATCTTGTGCATCCAATAAGTTCATTTGTGTCATTGGATGAATAGTTAGGTCATTTTCGTCCTCCCTAGGCTTATTCTTGTCAAATTAGGGTTTCTAACCAATCGTGTGCATCCAATAGGTGTGTTTGGGTCATTGGATGAACATTTAGGTCATTTTCGTCCTCCCTAGGCTTATTCTTGTCCAATTAGGGTTTTTAACCAATCTTGTGCATCCAATAGGTGTGTTTGTGTCATTGGATGAACATTTAGGTCATTTTCGTCCTCCCTAGGCTTATTCTTGTACAATTAGGGTTTTTAACCAATCTTGTGCATCCAATAAGTTCATTTGTGTCATTGGGTGAACATTTAGGTCATTTTCGTCCTCCTAGGCTTATTCTTGTCCAATTAGGGTTTCTAACCAATCTTGTGCATCCAATAGGTGTGTTTGTGTATTTGGATGAACATTTAGGTCATTTTCATCCTCCTTAGTCTTATTCTTGTCCAATTAGGGTTTTAAGCAATCTTGTACATCCAATAAGTTCATTTGTGTCATTGGATGAATATTTAGGTCATTTTCATCCTCCCTAGGCATATTCTTGTCCAATTAGGGTTTCTAACCAATCTTGTGCATCCAATAGGTGTGTTTGTGTCATTGGATGAACATTTAGGTCATTTTCGTCCTCCCTAGTCTTATTCTTGTCCAATTAGGGTTTTAAGCAATCTTGTGAATCCAATAAGTTCATTTGTGTCACTGGATGAATAGTTAGGTCATTTCCGTCCTCCCTAGGCTTATTCTTGTCCAATTAGGGTTTCTAACCAATCTTGTGCATCCAATAAGTTCATTTGTGTCATTGGATAAACATTTAGGTCATTTTCGTCCTCCCTAGGCTTATTCTTTCCCAATTAGGGTTTCTAACCAATCTTGTGCATCCAATAGGTGTGTTTAGTCATTTGATGAACATTTAGGTTATTTTCGTCCTCCCTAGGCTTATTCTTGTCCAATTAGGGTATTTAACCAATCTTGTGCATCCAATAAGTTCATTTGTGTCATTGGATTAACATTTAGGTCATTTTCGTCCTCCCTAGGCTTATTCTTGTCCAATTAGGGTTTCTAACCAATCTTGTGCATCCAATAGGTGTGTTTGTGTCATTGGATGAACATTTAGGTCATTTTCGTCCTCCCTAGTCTTATTCTTGTCCAATTAGGGTTTTAAGCAATCTTGTACATCCAATAAGTTCATTTGTGTCATTGGATGAATATTTAGATCATTTTCATCCTCCCTAGGCATATTCTTGTCCAATTAGGGTTTTAAGCAATCTTGTGCATCCAATAAGTTCAATTGTGTCATTGGATGAACATTTAGGTCATTTTCGTCCTCCCTAGGCTTATTCTTGTCCAATTATGGTTTTTAACCAATCTTGTGCATCCAATAGGTGTGTTTGTGACATTGGATGAACATTGAGGTCATTTTCATCCCCCCTAGGCTTATTCTTGTCCCATTAGGGTTTTTAACCAATCTTGTGGATCAAATAAGTTCAATTGTGTCATTGGATGAACATTTAGGTAATTTTCGTCTTCCCTAGGCTTATTCTTGTCCAATTAGGGTTTTTAACCAATCTTGTGCATCCAATATGTTCATTTGTGTCATTGGGTGAACACTTAGGTCATTTTCGTCCTCCCTAGGCTTATTCTTGTCCAATTAGGGTTTCTAAACAATCTTGTGCATCCAATAGGTGTGTTTGTGTCATTGGATGAACATTTAGGTCATTTTCGTCCTTCCTAGGCTTATTCTTGTCCAATTA